>JAHWFP010131082.1:0-18129 GCA_023313725.1 Lithobius niger | reverse complement strand
GTGGTCCGGGTTGCCACTGCACCACACATTACAGAGACGTTATCGAATTGCGTTCGAACTGCCACTACGGATAACTCTTGCAAGAGAGTTAATATTTAATGGACGGCTGAGGGTAATACTTTCTACACGCAATAAATGTTGCTCAAAGCTGTAAAAAAACATATGACTGCTTTTGATAAATATTTTTGTAGCTGCGTGAACGTAAAATAACACTGCAATATTATATCGCCGCAGCCAAAGACAGACTGGTGCGTGTAGAGGCCAATCGGGAAGTTGGTGACCAAGGGGCCACTTTTTTTTAACGTTTCGCCCTAAATGTTGCATAACATCAGTTGAGTAGGTTCGTAAGTGATGTGCGGGGGTTTAATGTAATGTTTGGGCATGCTTTATCGTTTTTTTGTGTACTATATATATATTTTTTAGGGGCAGGGGGGGGGGGCGGAATGGTGGTTACGGATGTGGACTTCTGCTTTGTAAAACATGGTTTCGTTTTAAATTATATGGAAAGATTGTATGCAGAGCAAGGTTGAGAATTGGTTTGAGGGATCTGGTCTCCTAACTTTCGGACGTAATGTCAACAATTTGTCTTCTTTATTGAATGACTCGAGGCAGTGGCACCATAACCACAGCCAGGAAAAAAATTCGCAGGAAGCGAACAAAGCCGGATAAAGGGTCTGGGGAAGTGCTGATAGCTCGCTCTGTAGGTTCAGGGAAAGCTGAAGAATTTTACGGTATATCACTGCCGTATCCGGCTTCTAGACAGTACTTTTTCACTTATTCTCGAGGAATTTAATTTAGCATTTTGACACATTTTGGGTTTTCGTGGGGAGGCCAGTTCTCATTTGCCTTCTTTCCCCCCCCCCCCCCCCTCCACCGCGGGGGCGCCTGTCCGGGCCATCAATTTTCCTTCTCCTTTCTTCTGTTCATGTTTATTTATTTATTCATTTAATTTTTTTTTGCAGTTAAAAAATATAAAATAGGATTCCCCGTATGGCTATTCTAATTTGGTCCGAAGGGGGTTTAACGAGCGTTGTAAACGTTTCAAGCTGATTCCGGAAGCTGAAATACTTTAGGACATTGAAAAACCTGATCTGACCTTAGGAAGGCATGCCTGTTGACGATGTTAACCATCATTTTTTAACGTTTTTTTATGAAAATTACCGTACACTGCAAATATGACTGTAACTTTTGCACTTGCAATGCCCAACGTATGCATGGGCTAGTTGGTTACCGTTGCCCCCACGCCCACCCCCTTCCCAACCACCTTGTATTATCAGTCGGCACAGGCCATTACGGTCCGTACGGGCCTTACGGTCTTCAGCTGGTTAACGACGACTTTATTTTTTCAAAAGTCGGGAACAGTGAACATACTTTGGCTACCCAGTTTCAAGAAAATAAAGCCGTTTTTTCTTAGTAGTGATAAAAAAAAGGAACTTCTGCTGCCATCTTTTGCTTTCAAAATTTAATAATGGCATTATTTCTAACGTATTTTTCATTACGGAAATGTTAAAGAGCTGCTGGTTAGTGAGAGGCTTTGAAAAGAAGCCATGGATGCTACCCTGCACAACGCGTCATTGCAGTTTCGAACGTAATTCGATTATTGCGAAGTTTTCCCACAGGTTGGTGCACCTTGCTGCATCCGCGCTAGTGGAATTAACGAATTTAGTGCATGAGGCCACAGTAAGGCGTGCGCCTTGCAGACAGTTTATATGAAGTCAAACCCAGCAGTGCTACATAGAAATATACAAACAACGTTCCGAAAATTTTCAGTTTTCGTCATCAGGTTAGCAATAAAATTAAAGCATGGCAAAAGCCACTAAGTCAACCTACATTAAAAGCATAAAACAGTTATTTAAAACAGATAAAAACCACCAATTTCTCCCCTCAAAACAGGCCGAACGAACAAATGTATCACACCTACGAAACACGTGACCCTGATTTGCCATACATCTGTACCTCTGTACCTCTGTACCTCTGTACATCTGTATCTGTGTGATTTAGATTAGGGGTTTGAATAATATCTCTGTAATGTGTGGTGCAGTGGCAACCCGGACCACTGCACTGTGACTGAGGTTGGCGCTAATGACCAAGCTGTCGACGCGCCATTAAGCCTCAATCCCCCCCCCCCTGATTTGCATACACCTTGCGACTTGGTTTCCCAACGGAGCAGGTGGGTCGTGCATTTCAGCTGCCCTTTCTGCCTCTTTTGAGGGGAGAAATTGGTATCTTTTATCTGGTTTAAATAACTGTTTTTATGCTTTTAATGAATGATGACTTAATGGCTTTTGCCATGCTTTAATTTTATTGCTAACCTGATGACGAAAATTGAAAATTTTCGAAACGTTGTTTATATATTTTTATTTAGCACTGCTTGGTTTGCCTTCGTATAATCTGTTACCGTGCTTTTTACTCCCTTGCAGGCAGTCGCACACAGGCTACAACTAAGCCACTACATAAATACTTGGATCATAAAATAATAATTGGGGTCTATTAATTATTGGGGTCTAATAGGGCGATATGTCGGTAATCAAGCATTTTTGGATAGGTATTGTATAGGACATTTTGACTTGCCGTACTATGCCCTAGAAGTTTGTCGGTTTTATTCTGAAACACCCTGTTTGTTTGTGGCACCTAAAACGCATACGGGATCGTCATCGTTCCAATGGCCAATAATGGTCATTGTTAGACAATATTAGTAATGGTCAGCCTTAGGGCTCTGTTGCAATATCAACTTTGAAAGCGTCGTCAGAAGTGAGCATCGTTTAACCAAATTTGGAATCTATACTGTTTTAGGTTCTGGTTGACCTAAATTTTATGATCGTTTACAATCGCCTGTTACGCGTATGCACTAACGTTGCCGGTGACTGGAACATTGCACACGCTTTGAGCGGCTGTGGGGTACGTATGTCTGCGGCGTTAGGCCTAACCTTAGCTTTGGCTGTCGTATGGATTTTGCTACTGACAAGATACGTCTTACCGTTCTCTTAGAAGTGCCAGTGGCAATGCTGACCTCTTGAATTTGTTGTTTCAGCATCCGTGTTGAGTAATGAGCCTTGATGTATTTGACAATCTCCCTACCTGTGAATTCGAAGGTTTTTCACGTCACGAAAGCGATGAAGCGAGCGATGAGGTAGCCATACTTGTTCGTCTGCTCGAAAAGAAATTTTACCAGCCATGATCGATCCATTTTCCGAAAATCAGGACTCTGTTGTGCAAGAGTGGCCAACCAGAACCTAAAATAGTATAGCCTCGAATAGTCAAGGCTTGTCTACAATGAGAGATCCAGAGAGGGGCTAAATTGACAACTTCTTATTCTTGTTCTGGGGATGTCAAACTACAACACTTAAAATCTTAGGAATAGGCTCCAATCATAGCTTCCTATGTGGCCATGTGTCTTTTCAAGGTTATTTTAGTTTAACTGAAATAGTTGTTTAGAAAAAAGCCAACACGTGCTAACTGAAACGATGCTATGTTGCTGATTAAAAAAAAACTCTCCTTACTGTGACCAAATTCGCCCAACGTACATTGTTTCGGTTTAGATAACATTCCATCGTCGCTGTTAACCTGTAATAGCCGCCATCTTGCAACCAGGCCACCATTTTGATATTATGCTGATTATCGTCCAATTTCCTTCAAATTTAGAACATAGACGAAATAGATGATACTAACTGAAACTATGAATCTGCCATCGGTACTATTAATCTCTAATGCTCGCCATGTTGAAATCAGGCAGCCATTTTGAAATTATGCTGATTTTCGGCCGATTTATCTCAAATTTAGAATGGCGACGAAATAGTTGATACTAAGTTAAACAGTTAATGTGGACTCGTCACTAGCAATCGGTAATGGCCGCCATTTTGAAATCAAATGGCAATTTTGAAATCATGCATATTATCGTCTGGTTTTGTTCAATTTAGAACATTGGTGGTATAGTTGATACCAACTGAAACAGTAAATCTGTCATCGTTCACTAGTAATCTCTAATGGCCGCCATGTTGGAGTCAAGCAGCCATTTTGAAGGTATGCTTATTTTCGGCCGATTTTCTTCAAATTTAGAATGGAGACAAAATAGTAGATACAAAGTGAAACGGTGCGTGTGCCGTCGTAACTAGGAATCGCTAATGGCCATCATCTTGAAACACCAGGCTCCCATTTTGAAATTATGGTTATTGCCGTCGGATTTCCTTCAAATTTAGAATGGAGACGAAATAGTTAATAACAAGTGAAACAATGGATGTGCCATCATCACTAGTAATCTCTACTGGCTGCCATTTTGAAATCAGATCGCCATTTTAATATTATACTTATTGTCATCTGATTTTGTTCAAATTTAGAGCGTAAATAATATAGTTAATACCAATTCAAACAATGAATGCGCCATTGTCACTAGAAATTTCTAATGGCTGCTATCCTGAAATCCGGTGGCCATTTTAAAATTATGCCTATTATCGTCTAATTACTTTCAAATTTATAACATAGACCATATAATTCACACCAGTGAATCAATGAATGTGTTATCATCACTATTGATATATAATGGCCACCATGTTTAAAACAGGCAGCCATTTTGAAATTGCTTATATTTGGCCGATTTCCTTCAAATTTGGAATGGAGCCGAAATAGTTGATACCAAGTGAAACAGTGAATGTGCCATCGTTACTTGTAGTCGCTAATAGCCGCCTTCTTTAATCAGGCAACCATTTTGAAAAAATGCTTGATATCTTAACGATCGAGTTCCCTCAAATTTTAAACGTAGAAGATACCGTTGATACCAACATGAACAATCAATGTGCCATTGGCTCTAGTTATCTGTAATGGCCTCTATCTTCTAATCTGGTAGCCATTTTGAAATTATGCTTATTATCGTTCGATTTCCTTCAAATTTAGAATTGATACGAAATAGTTGATACAAGTGAAACAGTGGATGTTCCACCTCTCAAGCAGTACAATTCGAACTAGATATGAACAACCTCCCCCCGCCCCCCCCCCCCAGAAATACTCTCCAAAGGCCACCCAACGCCGTGGGTGTATCAATTTGTGTACGAATTTATGTTTTTGGACGATCAGCAAGAATTTGTTGATCAGTAATCTCAAAAAGGTGAGTGTTGTGAGGGTGCAGGAAGGGGTCTTAGAGGGTTATCTTGAGGGGTTTCATAGCTATTTTGATTTGTAAGCTACGAATGACTTGTGTACCAAATTTCATGACTGTTAGCTCGGTGTGTGTGATATTAGGCCAAATCCTGGCCCGTAAAAGCTGTGCTACACCTGGAGATGGAACCAAATAACCAATGCTCAAGTTTTATAGCTTAAAAGGTAGGTATGAACAAGGCCTCGGGACTTTTGAACGTTATTTTAAAGAGACTACAATATTCTTGTAGTTGTTCTTGTTGGGGAAATTTCGCTCTTGTCTAAAGATTGAACCAAACAACCCATTTTCTATTTTTACAGCTTAAAATTGAGTATTAAAAAGTCTAAGACTCTTAAAACAGTGATTTTAAATTGATTACGTATTCTTTATGTTGTTATTTTTGCTGGCACAAGCAAAAAATAACGGATATGAGTATTTAAAAAGCGCGTAAGCGTATATACTGTAAATCCGGATGTTAGCCTTATAAAACTTAAAGCTCTAAAAGAACAGATATAAGAAAAAGACATGTAAGCCATCAGTCGCACACGTATACGTGTAAAAAAATTGGCAGCTTGTGTTTTGGGACGCTGGAGATTCTTTTCACGTATTACAGTAGTGTGACGCTGATGGTTTATATGTCTTTTCTTACATCTGTTCCTTTACAGCTTTAAGTTTTTTACGGCATAAATCCGTATTTTATACGCTTTCGCGTTTTTTAATGCAAATTATTATACTCTGTATCGAAGCGCCGTGAAAGCTACGATGAGCCTCTGTAGTATTATGCATCTTATCAGTACAACGACACATCGATGTCAAAACTATGGTCGGCTTGAACTGGTTGGACGCACGGAAAAATTAGATCTGACAGGTTTTAAAAGATTTTCAACATTCCCATTGCTGAGTGGATGAAGCAAGCAAAGCGATCGATTACCCCGTATAGGAAACCTTTCCGGCGTTTAACAAACCTTTTTTACCGTTTACGATTTGCAAACATTCTAAAGAATGAGTTGGCCCAAAATTGTGAGCAGAAGCTGCAAAATGCAAATACCCTAAAGCAAACATCCTAAGAAATCCCAGTTCTCTAATGTCAACATACTCTGATAAAACATTATCTTCTTTTTTTTTAATGTTTTGTTCGGGGTATACAATAAACACTGTTAGATAAATGATGGATCCGTTCGTTTCGTTACGTTGCTAAGGGTGACATGACACTGATTGCAGGCACCATGCTTGATGCTTGAAATCATAATGGTAAACATTCTTGGGCAGAAAGCTCGGGCAGATAGCATTACATTTACGTCTTCCCCGAGGATGGTGCAGGGCCGAAGGCGACAGACAAGTGGCGTGAGGCGAGTTTCCGCCGCCCCACAGCGGCGTGAGGGCGCAGAACATTGTTGGACCACATCGCATCATTCTGTTTTTTTTTAAATTAATTTTTAAGTTCTCTTTATAATTTTTTTTTGATCCGATTAAAACGGAAAGTTAACACAGTCGTAGCCAAAAAGTCATAGTCTCTGCTAAACATTGAAGGCTGGCTAAAAATTTGCGAGCTAAAGAGGAACTGGGACGAGGGACACAACAATGTCTTAACGGGGGCACCAACTCTCTTAATGAAATACAAAAAAAAATGCATCTTCAGCCCTACAAATATTGCTCCAAAAACTAATAAAGGTTGTAAACTGCATAATAAAGGTGTAAAAACCTGAAAACAAGGCCCACATTTTTTTTCTGTTGGAGGAGTGGGGGATTACTTTTGTACCCCTCCCCAAAGATTCGCTAGCGTTGGCCCAGTCCTGGACTGTGTGATTGTAATACTACCTTATTTTCAGAATTGGACAACGCTTTCTGTTTTGTTGTGTTAAGTTTGATGATAAAATTTCTTCACACCAAGCTACGTACGCCACTCTGACAGACCAGGTACTAATAAGCTTACCTCCCTTGCCAGGCATGTGCATAGCTAGAACACTGAGAATCCATCTTTGATTCATAGTCAGCATTTACGGGCAGCAACACAGATCAGCTATTATAACAACAAATTTATGCGTGTGGTTTTCTATTTATAGGATGAAAAATCGAAGACCGTTCAGTCCAAAGAAACGGAATCTGAGAAACAAGTTGTGGTGAAGGTACAGAAGGTGTTAAAAAATACAGTTAATGAAAACAATAACAATAATAATAACTTTATTTCAACTACAATATTCATCATGTTCCTTGAAGCTGAAAATGCAGTGTAACAATAAAAAATATGTCTTTTTATTGCAACGGAAATATCATTACCTTTTTTAATGAAAGTTTTTTTGAAAGTTGGCTTCCCTGCCGGGCCCATATCCTACTGCGCAAGACAGGAACTAGGTTCGCCTATATAAGCGGAACGCAGCGATTCCCAGCATCTATCTTCCTAGGGCAGCCGCCCATGTGGTTGCTCCTGAGCTCTCCCTTCCATCTTCAGAAGATCACCGTTCCTTTGGATTCCCTTACGGTTCCCGTTTCCTGTGTCCCTTACCATCTATTGATGTTAAGGGTGTGACCAGTGTAAGCGTGGCTTCATTAGCTAGAGTGGGATCAATTCCATTCTGCGATCCGCCTGACCTGGAATGTGTTCAAGTACCTCTCGGTTCCAGCCATCTATACATTCCCTGCGGACGGGGATACATCTTTAGAGCCCACCCGTTTCCCTTCATCGATTCTGGTCTCCTTCCACAAGCGGATTCACATTCTGCCTTTTCCCCTCGGTTCCCCACCAATCCTCGGTCCCGTAACTGGGGAGGGGGGGGGAGGAGAACCGTCATCTGCTTCCACTCCATTCATCTCGCTAAGAAGAGGTTTGGGTAGGATGGGGATCCGCCGTCGTCCACAGCAACCCACATGATTTCGCCGTCCGGAATCGACTCCATGACGCAAGTTCACGAGCCCCTTCATGGCTAGCGTATCAGTGGGGACCGACGTTTCATTCATCACTGATTCCTGTTGTCAACGATTCCTGATTCCAAATGTGGACCGCACCACCTATCTGCCTGCTCCTTGCAGGCTGTGTTTTTATTATGGTGGTAGTAAGTTGTTCTCACATTGGGCCTCCACCTGGAATTGGCTCGGTTCCCCCTGCTGCCACATCGATCCCGCCACTACTTGGTGGCCACCAGCATAACTGGGCCCCAGTTGGGGGCTGTAGGGCAGAACTGGGTCCCAGCCCCTAACCTGGGCCCTTTGGCAAAACAAATTCTTCCGCCATGGCTCTCCACGTGTCTCTATTACAGTGTGCTACTATGTCGATTCCAGTCTCCTTCTACAAGCAGATTCACGATTCCGTCTTCCCTCTCTGTTCCCTACGATCCTCCGCCCTGGACGGGGAGGGGGGGGGGGCATCAGCCACTTCCACCAGCACATAGGTCCTGTACCGTTTCTATGCTTCCAGGGGTCCACTGGTTTCAACCCAACAGCTGCCGTTCCGACTTGGCAAGTTTGAGCCAAGGCCCGGGCTTGCGCTGCTCGTCCGGGCCCGGTTCGTGAACAGAGTTCTTTGCTTCGATTTCGGGTTCTTCCTCGGTTCCACCCACGCCATCCGCAACTGCCATTAGTTGCCACTTGCACATCGTTCCTCCGCTCGGTTCTGTGTACAGCTACCAAATCACGGTTCCTTTACGTGGACCGTCGTCCTGATTCCGTTCCTGTTGGATGTCCACAAACCGAATCTGGGCTCTCCTTACACGGTCGGATCCTTTGCAGGCATGCGATCTGCTGTCTCCCTGCCTCACCACACCTATATCCTGTTGATTCCAAGTACTGCCTTTGTAGGATTTGTGTTTGGTCCGAATCCGCTTCCCGCTACGAACAACAATGCTCGGGCTGGGCCCGTACGACCAGCCTGGGCCCTTACAAAAAAAAGGGGGTCCTTTCATGATCCACGTTCTGCTGTCCATCTACCTCCTTGGCGTAAGTACACTGGTTCCTGTGGAAGATCGTTGTCTCGATCCTCACCCCCGCACCTCTTAGCGTTTTCAGTGCTACTTGTCTACTGAGGATCGAACCAAGCTCCAGCACCTTTTGCCCTTCCTGTGCCTATCGCAAGTGCTTCGATTCCTTTCTACAGGTTCACCAATTGGCTGGGTTGTTTCCTCTATTCTGCATTGCCTGGGACAACCTTTATAATGAACGACTTGACCTTCGATCCCTTCTTCTCTTCATTGGTAACCAGGACTTGAGTTCGGGCTCAGGCTCGGCCGGGCCTAGCACCGTTTGTTTCTGCAATCCGTTTTCCATTTCTTTCTCTCAGGTCAAGAATCTTTCGGACGTTCCTTAGTTTCGACTACACTTGCTTCACCGTTCTTCGTTCCTGCCTCACGATTCGGGCCTAGGCTCGAAGCCAGGCCCGGTTCCTTTTTCCTCACTCTTCTTTTCCTCACCCTTTCCAGCTGATGATCTCTTGGTTGTTTAGGACCGTTCCTACTCAACTCCCGGCCGCTCGACTTTCCAGGCAATTCGCCTTTCATGCCCTGATGTTACCTTCCAAGCGGACTATGTTATCTTCGGTTCCCTACCCTGTAGGCCTACAGCCCTACAAGTCTCAAGACGCGCAAGTCTCAAGACGTACTTCGAGCCATTTGCTTCATCGCCACACGATTCCAATCCCTTCCACAAACCCTCCTGTTCTTCGACTTACTCTTGCAGAAGTGCGGCAGCGCATTTGGTCGCACAGGGGTGAGTCCCTGTCCCAGTACCCGGGCCTAGCACCTCAGATAAAACTGCATCCCACTGCCCATCTGATCCTTTGAACGCTCGGTGTTGTCACCTTTGTTATGTCGGCGTGGCTCCAAAAATCCCCTTCCAGTGTGTGCATTGGTAACGAGCAAGGCGTTCCGTTCACGTCGATTCCTTATTACCCTTCCATTACCATTATCGAACCCTTTGTCCCGGGCGGATCATCACCGTTCTTCTAGTCAACCATGATTCCTGCTTCCCTTTCTTAACGGAATAGTTTGACTCGGTTCCCCCGATTCCCCTCACATTACCTTCCGCTCCGCTTCATACCAGCAGATGGGGAGGGGGGGGGGGGGCAGACGGGCATGCAGTCTAGGACATAGGCATACGGACCTTTTTTTAACAAGACATAGCTACGTTACCGACCAGCCTCTGCTGACCCTTTAGGACGCCCGGTCCGAGACTAGTTCCTGCCAAGATCCCTTCTTCATGCTTTGGTTCCGGGTCCGCTCTGCCGGTCCGGGTTCGATCCCTACTCGATGCGGTTCACTCTACTTTCTGACATTAGACCCAGAAGTATATGCGCCAGTCTCTGAAGAGGATCGACATTTCGATTCCGGGTCCTCCCTTTCTTTGGCCCGAATTTTCACCACCGTTTCTGCTTACCACCAGACTGAGTCCCAACACTCAGCCCGGAGCCGTTTACGGATCGCATCTTCCTAACCGCCCTACATTGGCTGGGGATACCATTCTGTTACATATCGATGCACTGCCTTTCCTCTTCTTTAAGCACAACCACGATCCGAGGTTCGGGCCCAGGCTCACGTCAGGGCCCAGCACCCTTTCCCTTCATCTAACCCTCGATTCCTCATCTTTGGGACAGACGTCTCTCGACCACTCCAGTATAAAACACAACTCGAACTGTTCTCCTTCCTGTCGCTTCTCTTTCGGCAGCAGAATGATTTACCTTACACACTCTGACCTGCGCTACGGATCCTACTGTTCAATGCGCCTTCTGTTCCCTATCCTTCAGGAACATGAACTCCTCCCTTACTGGCCACAAGTTGCAGTTAGAGGCTTTCTCATCACACAACCTAGTCTGCACTGATACCTTTCTCTGGAATCAATGGGAAAGTTGTATTCATTTTCCGTTCGTGTTCCCACAATCCTCCATTCCTACGATCGGTCGGTACGTTCCTGCTCCGCATTCTATCTTCTCCCGGACTATATTTGTACTACAATCCCGACCTTTCGTTTATACTCCCTCCTCTACTCGGGAGAATCCATGACATAAACTTCCCACAGTCTACCAGGAATCGTGCCTTTCTTGTCGATTCCCAGTTTGCACTCTGTGGTAGCTTCTCCTCGATGATTCCTGTGTTCCGCCTTGCTGCCTTCCGATCCCTGTCACGGATTCCATGCTGCCTCCAGCAATAGACTCTCGACATGCGCTTCTAGTTCTACCAGCCCTCTTCAATCGCTGAGTTCTCGTTCGGGTTATTCCTTCTCTACCGTGTACTTCCAGCTTCAGGAACCACCGACACTTTCGTAACGACACGCACGGTTCCACCATAATGGAACCTTCCCTTCAGATTCCATCAACCACATCTCCGCCTTGAACTTCTCAAGTACGCGGTTCCTTATCATGCCGGTTCCTGCTACAGACTTCAGGCCTTCTTCTCTCCTACTTGCTGTCTGCCTCTACTACGGTTCCTGTGGTTCATCCTTCAGCGCCGTGCTCCTGTTCCCAAGTCGTCGTCGCTTCCCGACCCAAGGAGAGATGGCTTCCATCATTGTTTGCATCTCTACCTTGCCCCAGGTGGAGTACCCTTAAGACACCTCTCCCGGCATCTTGCTGTTCTTGTTGCTCGCCCCTTGGGACTATGGTTCTGGGGTCAGGGTTTGAGGTTCTTTTGGTTATCTTCTCCTGGATTCGATTCCGTGGGGCTGCCGGCTCGTAATGCGGGTACTCCGAACCTAGCCCGCTGCCATTTGTGACGAGGACTGTTATTTTAAAAAAGGTAATTGGTATTTTCGTGGCAACAAAAAGACTAAAATACCAGGGGCACCTGGTTGATTGTAGATTTTGTTTGCCTAGACAAAATATACATTACCTTTTACCCGTTTACCCGCACACGCCTCCCCTCTGATGGACTAGGTTCATGAGGTTGGAAGAAAGATGCTGGGAATCGCTGCGATCCGCTTATACAGGCGAACCCAGTTCCTGTCTTGCTCAGTAAGATACGAGCCTGTAGAAGCCCACTTTCAAAGCTAGGGATATAGAGCTCCATTGGGGGAAAAACTGCTATGTTAAAAGAGGTAATGTAAATTTTCGTATAGGCAAACAAAAACTAAAATCAACCAGGTGCCCCTGGTATTTTAGTCTTATTTACATCTTTTGCGCATACGTTTTCTCGACATTTTAAAAGAGAAGCGTTATGTTTCCATGTTTTACATTTATTATATACAATGTAAAATTGTTAAATCTAACAGTTCAAACAGTTTTGTAAATATTCAGTATTTTATCACTTTTATAATTTTTTATGCGTAGTATAATCTTTATTTCCATTATTACTTATTCTTTTAATATTTTTAAAATATTTATTTCGTTTTTCTGTTTCTTTTGTTGTGCAAAGAGTATTGTGATTTGTGATTGTTTTATTTTTACTTTTTTTTTTTAGTCTTTCATTCAATCAGATCCGTGTAATTGCATTCCGTGCCTATGTATACTCTCTATCCAAGAACCATATAATTTGTGTGTGTGTGTTTTGCACATTAATCACTTCTTTTATTAATAGATTTTCGGTATTAGGTTAGTTTTGCTATGACAATAAATAAAGAAAATCACAAGGTAAAGGGTAAACGAAGCAAGCAGTCTGCATTAAAGACTGTCCTTGTGAGGGTACACAATACACTAGTCCAAGAAAGAAAGAAAAGACAACTGCCCCGACTGGGACTCGAACCCAGGACTTTCCGTTTACTAGCCCGACTATGACGTTTTGCTATGACGTTCAAAATAAGGCTCTTGAGGTTCCAGTTTAAACCTATTTCCATACCTACGTATCTTGCTGTATTTCTTTTTTTCTGGTTTTATGTATTCATTCATGCGTCTTACATTAATAATAACAAGAATTTATAGGAGTTCTTGATAATAATTCTTGATAAATTCTTGATAAATTCTTGATAATAATAATAACAGTTTGTCACAATAGCAACAGGTCAGGCAAGGACCCTAGGATCACTAATAGCCAGCCCAATTTAAAACAGTAGACAATATCATATATAGATTTGGCCGTGGGAAGGTCGGGGGGATGAGGTAAGGGGACGCGAATGCCTTACCACCAAGGTTAGACCTGCCAGGGCCTCTAAGGCCCCCCGATGGCATCGCCAATCGTGTTTGACACAGGAGGTGTAGAATTGGCCCAAGTCAAAAATAAAAGGCAGATGAACAAATGAGACGGTTAAAAAACATTGTTATATAAAACAAGGTATGGTTATGGTAAGTACTAAAAACAAAAGCATCCTCAAACTGGGAATTGTCACCACCTAAAAATAAACAATTCAGAATTAAAAAGCCCGTAAGGCGCATGTACTCCAACGGTCTTTCGTAACAAAATAATATATAAAAAATAAATAAATAACAAGTTTACCACCCCAGAAGTGAACGGAAGACGGAAGGGCATGGACCTTTTTACACCATTCCTAATTAGGAGAAAGAAAAAATATAAATTAAAAGAAATTTTTTTTTTGCACAAATCGAAGTAGCTAGCCCGGAGGTAGGGGTCGTTTCAAGTACTCAGAAAGGGGTTCGGAGTCCAGCATCCTGCGAAGTGCTCAGGGCGTTCCAGATCGGCACAACCCGCACTGAGAAAAAATGCTTTCGACAATCAAGCCTGGAAGCAGGAACCAAAAGTTTAAATGAGTGTCCCCGTGTACCAATAGTGCTGGTTGCCAAGTCAAAAAAAAGAGAGGTCCACGGCAATTCGATGGTTTAAAATCTTGAACGTAAGAATTAAGTCAAATTGTATTCTGCGAAGTTCAAGAAGCTCTAGGCCCAATTTAACCAGGCCTCCCGAAAAGTTACCTCTCTGAGTCCAGGGAGTCCCTTGGTGTAACGCCTTTGCATCTTCTCAATTAAGTCGATGTCACGCGCAAGGTAGGGTGACCAGACAGGGGTCGCATACTCGAGCAATGGGCGAACGAGGTCCTTAAATGCACAAATTCTGGTTTCAATGTTTCCAGAAGAAAAACACCGTGTTACAACCGCTGCACGACGATACGCTGCAGCACATTTTTACTGTACATTTTTACTGTATGCTTCGTTTATTCCATAATCAATTTTCTTTATTCTTGTTTTTGGCACTGGCATTTCCATTTGTATAGCTTTTTTTTTAATTTCCTTTAATTAATTCGTTTACAATAAACCAATCATTCAATTTATTTCCTCATAATGAATTTGTAGAAATCATTACTGTATCATTTGCAAAGTGGTATAATTACTATAACAACTGGTCGTTAACTGAAATTTTCAGGGATAATCCACGTTAAAGATACATTGTATAGGTTTTATCCTGATAAATAAATAGGTATGAAGATTATCGTTCGATCTGTCTTACATACGCGCCAAGTCCTAGTGCAACAGTGTTGACACGATGTTGACGCAGAGAAGGAAATGGATTCTAAAAGCCAAGGCCGATCGAGATATACATCGCGTGCTTTGCCTCCTTGCTCCATGCCAATTGTCACAAGGTTAAAAAAAAAAAAACAACAATGTTTGGGACGACGGATCAACTGGCCTGGAGTCAGAGATTAAATCCTGTAGCGAACCCAGCAGAAACTCCCAGCCTACCTTGTGCAAATGGTGGAATAAGAGCCAATGTTTAAAAACAAGTCAAATGAAGAATCACAATGGAGCCGGACCAGCTAAGAATAACAAGTGAGCAGCAATAATGAGGAAAAAATTCACGTGCTATCGTGAGTCCGGGAAGTAAACATGTTATTTCCGTTTCTGTAGACTCGTTGTGGCCTACTACACGTTTCTCCAGGGGTGGGGGGTCAGGAGTTCAGGCACACCCGACGACAGTATGTTGTAAACGGACGTTAATTCACATGGCAAGTTAGCAGCGATTGTGATAGTGTCGATTTAGAATAGTGGTCTAGTGCATTAGCCGTCTAAACCCGGACTCAAGGCGGTACACGACTTTTTTGGGCGTAATTGCTTCTGACCTGTCACTCTCAGAAGTACACAATGTTGGCTCTATTGTCTTTTTTCGTTTAATAAGCCTACTAATATTTACAGTTAATTTTTGTTTCTTTAACAAAGCGTCCACCTACATCCTACGGAC
Source organism: Lithobius niger (assembly GCA_023313725.1). NCBI lineage: Eukaryota > Metazoa > Arthropoda > Chilopoda > Lithobiomorpha > Lithobiidae > Lithobius > Lithobius niger. The sequence continues at coordinate 2,961 of JAHWFP010131082.1, read as the reverse complement.
ACATTATATTTATAAGTTTCAGCAAGAAATTTTAGGGTTGGGGAGGAGAATTTGTGACTGAGACCCATACTGAAACGTCTTGGAAAGAGTCGTATTAGTTCAGTCTTAGTTTATAGAGGGCGCCATGTGTTTTATGTGGGTATTTCATTTCAGTTTTTAGCCTAAAATTAAACTAAACTAAACGAAACTAGCTTGCTTTTAATTATTATTTAGCCTACCTTAGTTGTAAAATTTAGTTTACTTTAGATTTGGGCTGAAAAATGAGCAAAAATTATCAGCTGGAACACGTGGCGCCCTCTGAAAACTCGGACTGAACTAATGGTGACCGATCTAACGTGTTTCAATAGGGACTTTTTAGAGTTACAAATTCTCCTCCGAAACCCTATAACTTCTTGGTTTCAGCTATAACGCATTGCACGTTTACTCATCTATTGTTGCGCAGCAGTATATTGATCCCGTGATTGACCATTTAGGAAGGTACGGAGGTTGTCATTATTAAGGAGGTTGTCATTGTCACTTTACCGTGAATCAAATCAATGGGAGGTGAAATTCATTCTCAAAAATAAAGAAAAAGGAAATAGTTGGAATAAATTCTCCTGTTTTTTTTTAGCTTTCTTTGCAATAACAGCAAGAATTTATTGGCATTTGGGGGTTCTTGATAACATGAAAGATTGAATTGAAAAATATTTGTCAATATTTGCAGTCTAAATACAGTGCTCGACAAAAGTTGATATTGCTGGTTTGTGCATTGGCTAATCTTGGTTGTGGCGCAACTTGGTCACTACAAGCTCCGTTCTATCCAAATGAAGTAAGTTTTCCGTAATACTTTATTTATTTTTTTATTTTTTTTGCATTTCATGTTTCGAATTGTTATGATACCAATGTGCAATGTAAGCTGGTTTAGTAAGATACAGCTTTAGTCGTTTAAGTTTTTAATTTGGTATACGGCAATTCTTTTCAGTTGATTCCTAGTTTTATGTTTTTACATTGTTTTAGGTTTATGCAGTTTAATCTATCAGGCGTAAATTCCATGCTTCCTCCAGGCTGTGTAGTTTAGTTTGAGCTGGTTCTAAACGTTTATTGTACTATTTCTCATCATTATATTATGACTAGAGGAATCCACGGGGGCCAGTCATGAATTAAGTTTACGGACACATTTGCCGGGACATTTTCCCCGGCACTGTTCCCGACGACTTGTAGGATTGATCTCCTACTCATGCCTGCCTCCTCTTTCAATGCATGTAGAATGGGAGAGTGCATTTCCAATGCGTGCGAGAGGAGGGGAGAAGTGATTGTTCGGCCACTCATGCCTGCCTCCTGTTTCCATGCACGTAGAGTGGGAGAGTGCATTTTCAATGCGGGCGCAGGAGGGGAGAAGTGGTTTTCCTTTAGGCTTTCCTTTTAGCCGGCTTCTGATATTATAATAAAGATTTTTTTTCAAAAAAACTATAACAAATTGTAAAAAAAAAAATGATAGTTATAATACTGAGACAAAACCTTTGTAATCCTTTTAATTTGTATTTAACATAGCGGCAATTTGTTTTCAAGGGATTTCGATTTTTGTGCTCTTCATTGTTTTTATGTTTATACTGTTCTATTTAGGCCTTATGCTTCGTTTTTACTGCTCAACCTGTCTTGAGCAAAACGTACACTTATACTCGTATTAGATTTGCCTGATATTTTCAACCAACTGCGAGTAATCAGCAAATTATTGTGAAAGAAGTAAGGTTACTAAAAAATTATAGAACTGCAACTAATAATAATTCACTGCAACTAATCCAGTTCGCAATTGGAAAATGAAAACTATGCTAGAATACTAATGTTAGGCTATAAAATATATAATGCTTTCCGGTCTTGCCTTACATCCATTTTTTCTTTGTTTCTTCATTTTAAAATCGTAATTTTTTTCCTGAAGCATTGCATTAATGTTTTTATGCGTTAGCCTTTTCTGCAATAATGTATTGTTTTAATTCACTTTTCCAGGCAGAAAAGAAAGGAATATCTGCTTCAGTCTACGGATTCGTGTTTGGGGCATTTTCTTTAACAGAATTTATCACCGCTCCGATTTATGGCCGATTTGTGAGTATTCACTCGAATTGTACACGGCTTCAAGGAAGCGTCCAAACTTTTAACCAAGTTTTATATTGGCCTTTGTGCTGGAATCCGAATTAGTCTTACTTTTCTTCCGTTTCTTTTCTTCCTTACACACAGCGAGGAAAACATGGTTATATTTCTCATGGAAACTCTCGCAAAAATTGTAGCCTAGTAAAGACTTTTATATTCGACTAGGATCACATATTGCTCTCCATAAGTTAAAAGGCTCAGAAATATACAGTGACTTGCACTAAAAAATTTAAAAATCAGCATCGGACGTGCATATGCTCTCATGGAGTAGTGTTGAGACTGCTTTCAAGACGGCAGCCTTCTCACCAAGATAGCACTCCCCATAGAAGTAGTCCAAACACCACTCCACGACAGCAGACGCGCATCTGATGCTAAGTTTTAAGTCTTTTAATGTAAGGCACTGATTATGGCCTTTCCTTTTTACGTCCGAATATGATACAAAATATTCGTAATTTAATCGTAAAAATAGTAGTAATAACTTATAATCTACTAGGATCACATCTGATCGTTTTAGAATATAAGTTATTACTACTATTTTTGCTAGAGCTTAAATGTGAAAAGTAACCACATTTAGAGTTTGGTCTATAAAGAATAAGCTTAAAGCTTATAAGAGCTACTTTCTGTACCTGCGGAAGGATGAAATGACTAGTCGATCTGAGTTTATCCTACTCCTTCCTAAAAAGGCACTAGATTAAACTTTGGTCAGATGTTTTGTTGACTTTTACTCATTTAATAATTTTACTTTTTTGGTCCGACCCATAACCCTTCATTATCTCTGAAATGTTCGGGTTTTTTTTTCCAGATTGGCCAAATAGGAACAAAATTTTTATTAAACGC
>JAHWFP010131072.1:0-27052 GCA_023313725.1 Lithobius niger | reverse complement strand
ACTCGCAAGTCTGGCCCAAAAACCATGGACCAAGCAGGACTGGATTGCACAGCACGCAAACGCACAGCATACTGAATGGCAAGCTGTCGCCGACGAATGGCCAAAGGTGGCTCCGAGGCCTCAGCATAGAGGCTGACCACTGGAGAAGTTCGAAAAGCCCCAGTCGCCACATGCAGGCCACTGTGATGCACAGTGTCCAACATCTGGAGAGTGGAGTCACTAGCCGAATCATAGACCATACACGCATAATCAAGTTTGCTGCGGACAAGGGCTCGGTAGAGGCGCAACATGGCAGCGCGATCGGCACCCCATGAAGTGCCCGACAGGACCCGCAAGATGTTAAGCGCCCGCAAAGCCTTGTCTTTAAGCTGACGTAAGTGTGGAAGCCAAGACAACCTGGAATCGAACACCAGACCCAGGAAACGTGCCTGTGGGACAACAGGAATTTGTGCCTGTCCCAAGTACAGGCAAGGATCTGGGTGCAGTGTTCGTTGGCGGCAAAAGTGGATGCACACAGTCTTGTCCGGAGAAAACCGGAAACCATTACTCACCGCCCAGGCCTGGACTTTGTTAATTGCCAGCTGTAGCTGCCGCTCGCAGGTCTGCATGCGAGCTGCCCGAAAGCGCAGGCCGAAGTCATCGACAAACAATGACTGGGGAACAGCAGCTTGCTGAGCAATGGGGTTGATCCCTATAGCAAACAAGACGACACTAAGAACACCTCCTTGAGGCACACCATTCTCCAAGACAAACGGGCGGGAAAGAGTCGCCCCGACACGAACGCGAAAAGAACGGCCTGAGAGGTACGCAGAAAGCAACAGTGGCATCTGTCCTCTCAAGCCATAGTTATAAAGATTACAGAGAATCCCATAACGCCACGTCGTATCATACGCCTTCTCCAAGTCAAAGAAAACCTGAACCAGATGTTGACGCAGGCGAAAAGCCTCCCTCACATCCGATTCAAGGGCAACCAGATGATCGATGGTTGACCGAAACCGTCGAAAGCCGCACTGGGACGCAGATAAGAATCCCCGTGATTCCAGCACCCAGACCAACCTCTCACCGACCATCCGTTCCATAAGTTTACAGACACAGCTAGTCAGAGCGATTGGGCGATAACTGGAAGGAGCAGTAGGGTCTTTGCCCGGTTTCACAATCGGGATGACCACTGCTGTCCTCCACGCTGCCGGAACAGAGCCTTCCGCCCACACACGGTTGAACATCTCCAGCAAGAACTGCTGGGAGGCAAGAGGCAGATGTTTCAACAGCTGATAGTGAACATCATCAGGCCCTGGGGCGGAGTCATGCGACTTGGACAAAGCTGAAACAAATTCCTGCCTGGTGAACGGCAAATTGTACTCCTCTAGCCCGTCGGAGCGAAAGTCTAGAGGGTGAGCCTCTTCACTACGCTTTATTCTGAGGAAACCAGGATCATAATGGTTATCACTCGAGACCTGCGCAAACGCAGAAGCAAGACAGTCGGCGATATCCGGCACAGAAGAGATCACGGTATTCGCCACCTTCAGCTGTGAAACCGGGGAAGGCACGGTCTTCCCCGAGATCTGGCGCACCTTCCGCCACACCTGCTGAGAAGGCGTGGAGCGCGTGATCGACGAAACATAAACCGCCCATGAAGCACGTCTAGCCTCACGGATGACAAAACTGGCACGGGCACGACAGCGCTTAAAGGCTACAAAGTTGTCAGCAGTTGGGCTGACTGTAAATGCACGCAACGCTCGCCGGCGGGCCTGAACGGCCTGCCCGCAAGCAGGTGTCCACCACGGAACAGGAACCCGCCGCGGCTGAGTGGACGTACGCGGGATAGTAGCATGAGCAGCAGCAAGGACCACGTCAGCGAAATGAGTGGAAAGTTCATCCACATCAGAAAAGTCCTCAACCGCACGCTGAAATACAGCAGCCTCAGCAAAAGCTGACCATTCAGCACGTTTAAGCGCCCACCGGGCTGGCCTGGAAGCCACAGAACCCCCTTGTGTTGTGGACAACACAATGGGGAGGTGATCGCTTCCATGCAGATCGGCAGTGACACCCCAAGTGAAGTGAACTGGGATGGCCAGCGAGCAAAAGGCTAAGTCCACCGCTGACCAATTGCCCGTGGCCAGGTTACAGTGTGTCATGGCTCCATCGTTCAGGATGCTAACGGACCCCCTCTGCATCCACTCCTCAAGGATCCTCCCTTTGTTGTCTGTACGAGGTCCTCCCCACTGGACATGGTGGCTGTTAAAGTCGCCCAGCAATAGAAAAGGGGCAGGAAGCTGGCGGACCAGGTCCTCCAGGTCACCAACCCCAAAGACCTCATCCGGTGGCAAATAAAGCGAACAGACAGTAATATCGAAGTGGAAAGAAACTCTAACTGCTACCGCCTGAAGCCTAGTGTGCAGAGGCACACTGGCGTGCGGCTGAGAGCGTTGAACCAGCACTGCAACACCACCATGTGCACGTGGCACAGGGTCAGCATCCAGACGGTAGACAGAATAACCTCGAACAACCGGATTATCTGACGCCTTAAAGCAGGTTTCCTGTAGACAGCAGCACAGAGGTCGCCAATGCGACAAAAGCAGCCGCAGCTCTTCGGCATGGGTCCGATAACTTTGGCAGTTCCACTGAACGATGGCATGCGCAGGCATTAGGGCGGGCTGAAGACTGAATCATTCCCCTCGACTCCTCCTCTGGGCGATCCGAAAACATCCGAATCCTCACCCGAATCAAAAGATGGAGTGAGGTTCAGAACAAAGTTGTCCTCGGAAGGAGGAAAAAGTTCCGGAGAATTGGAACAGGAAATCTCTCCCTGCTCCATGGGCAAAGTATCAACAAGATGTTGAGGGGACACAACGGACCCCTCAGCAAGCTGGCCGTTCAACGACCGTTTCACCTTCTCTCCTGGTGGCGACGTCCTCACGGGCGGCGTTGAGGCTTTACCAGCAGGAGCCTTCTTCTTCGTTTTCTGTGGTTCACTCCGGGCAGGTGGAAGCTTAGCTGAAGCTTTAACCTGCCTGGGAACAGATGCAGCAGCAGAAACAGCAGCAGGAGCAGAAACAGCAGCAGGAGCAGAAACAGCAGCAGAAGCAGAAGCATTTGCAGGCTGGGCAGATGTAGACGGCAAGGCAGCAACCGGGTCCGAAGGACCCAAAAGACCCTGCAGAGATGGATGTTGCAGAGTCAACAAAGTTATAAGCTTGCCCACCGTCGTCGTCAAAGACCTGAGCTCAGCGCGTAAATCTGCCAAATCAGCAGACTCACTAACTGGGCCAGGCAATGGCGCACTGCACACCTGCGCAAAAGAACGTGTCATAGCCGGCGCCGATAGTTTGGCTTTCTTTCGGGCCTCCGAGTAGGAAAGCCCGTCCTTCACCTTTAGTTCCTGCACTCGACGTTCCTCAACATAAACACGACAGTCCCGTGAAGAGGCTTGGTGCTGACCACCGCAGTTGACGCACTGCTCCGGGACAGCACAGTCAGCGCCTTCATGGGCTGCCTGAGCACAGGAAACACAGGTAGGCCTACCTGTACATGAGCCGCTGGTATGGCCGAAGCGTTGACAGCGGAAACACCGCATCGGATTCGGAACGTAACTCCTGACCTTCAAGCGCAGGTAACCGGCAGTAATGTGCTGCGGTGCAACTGGCGTATCAAAGGTCAGGAAAAAGGTGTCAGTTGGCTGGGCACCATTCTCGCCTTTCCGTGTCAAACGCCTCACAGCCGTAACACCCTGTGAATTGAGTTCGCCCAGGATGACATCATCACTGAGACCCCTCAAATCGAAGCATGTCACGACCCCCTTGCTGCTGTTTAAAGTACGATGCGGCTCGACATGCACTGGGCATGACCCCAGTGCACTCGCTTTCAAAAGCCTCTTCGCCTGACCATCGTCTGCAACCTCCACAAGGTATCCCCCAGCACGGAGCCGAGAGACACTCTTTGGATCAGAACCACAGATCCCTTTCAAAGCTTTGTGTACAGCGAATGGACCGAGTTGCGTAACATCTCGGCCCTCGCCTGTCACCACCAGGAACTTCGGGACTTGGTCCCGACTCTTACGCAAGTCTGGTAACTGGGCACCAGGCCCAACCATCTCAGGTTCCCTCCTCTGGCGCTTGCTAGTGCGGCGAGGAGGGGAAGAATTTAGGGGGGAAGAAATTTTTGCGGGGGAGGGGGGGGAAGAAGTTGCCATTGAAAGCAAAAAAGAAGTCGCGGCGGCGCGCTCCCCAGAAAATAAAGCCCCGCGCGGCACTCGGGTGATGCAGGGCCGGAAGCCGCATATCCAGGGCCCTGCACCAGGAAGCTAACACCGCCGTCTATCTCCGAGAGGTGGCAGCCTAAGCATGCCGAGAGGCGAGGCCACCAAGGAAGCCGTACACACCACCTCCGTCGATAACCCAAACAGTTCGGGTCCGTGATGCAGATGGATACAGCACAAACCGCCTCCCCACATCGACAGGACCCGAAAGGTTATAGCCGATTGACCTTAGGCCGGCTCGCCCAGGCCACCCGTCCTCCGGAATAAGGAGCCAAAGCCCGAAAGCCAGGATCTCCGCCTCCACGGATTACCAGGTTGCAGCACACGGCCAACATGCTGGGGGATGAGGATGAAAAGCCCAGTGGCCAGAACGGGCAAATTGGAATCAAACCCAAAAGGGGATTCAAACCACCAAACATCCTCTAAGCAGCCACCCCGGGCCCGGTTTGTCCGGATGTCCCTTCACCTCTTTCCGACTAGTGCTTGCGACGGGTGTTAAACCTGCCCGCCATACACACCGTAGGCGCACTCGCAAACCGTAGTGTTGAGGTTGCTAGTGTTCAAGACGGACTAAAAACCCTCCGCCATGCAGACCCTTGGCACACTAGCAGACCGTGATCTTGGGTTCCCTTTTAGTCGCCTTCTACGACACGCAGGGGTACGGTGGGCCTATTCTACCCCCAGCCCACAGGGGGGTATAGGAAAGGCGATGGTGTATAAAGGCTATGGTGTATAAAGGCTATGGTGTGTAAAAAGCTATGGTATATATTGTGTGCAATGGTTTATAGGTGTGATTTATTACGTTTATGGAATTACAACGTCAAACTAGTAAAGGCAATCATAAGCTACACCTTGAGCGTCACTCCAATTACTATTATTTTTCCCCTTGTTTATTATACAGGGTGGGGCAGAAAGGACGGAACACCCCAGGCAATTCCAGCTGACTGATACTAGAGCAGTGAAACCTTGCATGGTATGAAGGTGAATAGGGGCCCCACGAATCATGTATTTAGCACTGACTTTGACATAGTCTTTCAAGGTCATCGAACATCTAACTTTTAAACCATGCTTTGTAGAACTTAAGTTTAAATATGAAACTTGTAGACATTGGCAAGGCATGACCAATGCCAAACATGGAATGAAAATTGGATTATTCGTTTATGAGTTATGGGTATTACAAGCATTATGCTGTCATGCAGCTTGAGTGGCTTCCCTGCCAAACAGTTTGAGAAAAAACGTAAAGTGGTCGTCAATAACGGGTAACGTCTTCTACGGAAAGACTAAACAAAATTATAGCAGCTACCATGCCAACGACTCCACATATTACATTAGCTGAAGAAGGGGCCATTTTTTTGAACGCCAAGGTCAACAATTGAAAGGGCATACGGTGATAGCTTGTGTGTGGCTTCTCAACGACTTTTAATAGGTTACTTTCATTCACGCTGCTGTTCTGTGAAGCCATCCTCGAATTAAAGCCGGACTAGTTTTTTCTAACCAGTATTGCAACATGTAACTAACTGAGGATAAGCAGAGAAGCCTACGGGCAGCAGTTTCCTATGTTGCTTTAGGATCAGTTGATAAATTGAACAAAAGTCTTAACAAAAATACAAGAGTACCACGCAACAATACTGCTGGAAAACACGCATAGTAACCATTGTACTCCCAATGGTGTTAGCGATAATGACGTTATATCCTGCTGGTAAGGTCATCCATCCGATGACACTAATAACAGACGGAAAAAAGGGAGATAACGTTGGTGCATCGGTTACCGACAACTGCACCTGGGCAAATAACAGACCACTGGTTAGCACATACCCTCAGTGTAAAAAGTGTTAAAATGTCCCTCCTCCACTCCAATGCATAATCTTGCACGATGTTCGGTGCTAGCGTGAACTGCAGCGAGCTGTTCTGGGCTAATAGCAGCACACGCTTCGCGAATTCGTCCCTCCAAATCAGCGACATCAGCAGGTTGAGTCAGGTACACTTTCTCCTTTAGGTATCCCCACAGGAAGAAGTCGAGTGAACTGAGGTCAGGGGAACGTGCAGGCCACCTGACTGGTCCACCACGTCCAATCCAACGGCCTGGAAAGGCTTCATCGAGATGTTCCCTCACAATAGCTGCAAAGTGTGGGGGAGCACCATCATGTTGGTACCATTGTTGTCGACGTGCTGCAAGTGGTAATTCGTCCACAAACTCTTCCAAAACCCCGTCCAGTATCAGTTGTTTGTACCTAACACCATTAAGTGTGCCCTGGTAGAATATTGGGCCAATAATCCGACCACCAATGATCCCACACCAGACATTGACCCGCCAGTTGACTTGGTGATGTGTCTCCCGCAGCCAGTGTGGATTCTCCACGCTCCAGTAATGTGTGTTGTGGGTGTTCACCACACCATCCCTGGTGAATTGGGATTCGTCTGTACACAGAATACGGGTGTCCTCGCCATTCCCTACATCCAGTGTCAGCCAGTTACAGAAGTCAAGACGGCCTGGTAATCACGTTCCTCAAGTCCCTGGTGGCAATGAACGTGGTATGGATGAAATCTGTTGGCGTGGAGTATCCTGCCCACAGAACGACGGCTCAACCCACTCTGCTGTTCAATGTCCCGCGTGCTGGTATGTGGGTGTAGTTGGACGTAAGCTATTACTGCAGCCGAATTGGCTTCATTGGTGGTCTCCCGTCGTCGGCCAGGTGGATGCGTAGGCTGGACTGATTCTATTTGCTGAACTCTCCGAACAGTACGGAGGATTGTGTTTATGGATGGCTGTACCAGACCAGGATGCCTTTGACCATACATCCGTATGGCAGCTCTTGCATTCCGCTGACATTCCCCATACAATAGTAGCATTTCAAGATACTGTTCATTTGTGTATGCAGGCATGGTGGGGGTTGCTAGTCCGTGTTAAGCAGTTGGACTCCCTCCTGAGGTAGACCTTTCCTGTTCACTTGGAACTACGTGAATGTATGTATTGAACCAATCGCAATTTCCATACAAATGTCTTCACATACTTAACATGCTTATGGTCCGAATTCAGTTGTTTATTTAGCGTCATGGATCATCATGGGCTACTGGACTGTATGTAGTAAATTCCTAATTCATTCCGTAGGTCTGCAGTGCTTAGTTCTCAAATTTGCAAATAAATAACATTGAAGGGATTGTTCAAGGTCACCAAACGACTATGTACTGTAGAACAGTTAGGGGCTGTCCATAAATGGTGTCACACGAACTTTGCCTGTCTAACCACCACCCTCCCCTTGTCACACTGTGTCACAGCGTCTGCAACCCACCCTCGACAATGAGGTCACAAATTCCTACAACCCCTCTCCCCCATTCGATAAAGGTTGCTTGTTTTAGGCGATTTTATCCCTAAAACGCAATATGCGGTTAAATGGTTTGTAGGCTATGTTTTATTGCCAAAGTTTTGCATGAATGTAATTTTGTTCAACAGTTTTGTCTTTTGGTTTATTGCGTGGTACTTTTGTATTTTTGTTAAGACTTTTGTTCAATTTGTCAACTGATCCTAAAGCAACATAGGAAACTGCTGCCGGGTTGGCTTCTCTGCTTATTCTCAGTTAGTTACATGTTGCAGTGCTGGTCAGAAAAAACTAGTCCAGCTTTAATTCGAGGATGGCTTCACAGAACAGCAGCGTGAATGAAAGTAGCCTATTAAAAGTCGTTGAGAAGCCACACACAAGCTATCACCGTATGCCCTTTCAATTGTTGACCTTGGCGTTCAAAAAAATGGCCAGTTCTTCGGCTAATTTAATGTGTGGAGTCGTGTTTGTTTACTCTTCCCCTAGAAGACGTTACCCGTTATTGACGACCACTTTACGTTTTTTCTCAAACTGTTTGACAGGGAAGCCACTCAAGCTGCACGACAGCATAATGCTTGTAATACCCATAACTCGTACACGAATGATCCGATCTTCGTTCCATGTTTTGCATTGGTCATGCCTTGCCAAAGTCTACAAGTTTCAAATTTAAACATAAGTTCTACAAAGCATGGTTTAAAAGTTAGATGTTCGATGACCTTGAAAGACTATGTCAAGGTCAGTGCTAAATTCATGAGTCGTGGGGCCCCTATTCACCTTCATACCATGCAAGGTTTCACTGCTCTAGTATCAATCAGCTGGAATTGCCTGGGGTGTCCGTCCTTTCTGCCCCACCCTGCATTTAGTTAGATCCAGGGTTAAGAGACACAGAGGCCTTGATCCCATTTGAATGGAAATGTCGTGATTGGAAAAAAAAGTGACGTCATCAGTACTGTGCTCTTTTGTGGAAACGACAGTTAGAATCAGTACTTATACAGACAATTTATAAATAATAATAATAATAAGAGGTTTACTATCAGCGAAAGTGGGAGTGGGATTACGGAAGGGCAGGCCACTGATACCGTTCCCAGCGTTAAAAGGAAAATACAGAAGAAGTGATTCGTATTATGGAAAAGTGATTAAAAGGAGTAGGTCAGTAAGTCCTTTTAAGGAATTTAGTGAGATCACAGCTCAGTAACTTCTTCCTAAAGATTGACGCGGCAGAGACCGTCTCTTTGGGTAGTGAGTTCCAAATTAAAAAACGCGCACGGCAAAGAATGATTTCCGACAGCCCAGAGTGAGCTCGACACGCAGCTTCAGGGAATGGCGTCTCGTGAATGAAGAGGAAGCTTGCTCGAAAAAGGGTAGATCGATCGGCAGTAATCCATGCAAAATCTTAAAAGTCATTATTAGGTCTGCCCTAACGTAACTCTAATGGTTCCAGTTTGGCCTTACGAAGGCGAGAACTAGCCTGAAGATTCTTGAAGCCAGGCAGGCTTCTGGTGAAGGTTCGCTGTACAGCCTCAAGGCGATCAATATCACCCAGTAGGTGGGGGAACCAAACCGGGCTCGCATATTCCAAAAGGGGTATTACAAAGACTTTAAGGGCCCACACCCGTATATCAACGCTAGTGGCCTCAAAGTATATCCTAATGATTGATAGTGCGCGATAAGCTGTAGTTGCAATCTTCGTGCAGTGTGCAGAAAACGATAGGTCCTTAGAGAACCAAATCCCTAGGTCGCGACCACAGTCTACAACTTGTAAATTGGTTCCACCTATGTCATAGGACAAAGAAGGATTGGAGGTACCCACGTGAAATACATAGCATTTAGATTGTGAAAGAGGTAAACTGCCATTTAAGCGACCATTGGTATACGATATCTATATATCAGTATGAATTTGATAGCCGTCACGAAAACGAGTGGTGGTTGACCCGTTTTGACGTCATCAGCGAATTTAAAACGTCCCGCCCCAGGTGACTCCACAAGAAAAGAAAGATCATTTAAAAATACGACGAAGAGTAGGGCGCCCAGGACGGATCCTTGAGGCACCCCACTTACCACACTGAGGCATTCTGATTGAATCGATTCAATAACGACCTTTTGTGTACGGTTCGAGATAAATGCCTGGATCCAGTAAAGCAGATATCCAGAAATTTGGAGAGCAAGTTATTTAACGAGCAGTTTGGAGTGGACGACCGACTCAAAGGCTTTTTTGAAGTCGTAAAAAATAAAATCCGATGGGATGCCGATGTCAAGAGCACTCGTCAGTTGGTCCAGATATAAAGGAAATTGCATGTAGAGGATCGTCCTGGTGGAAAGCCAAATTGTTCATTGTCCAGTAAATAGTGTTTGGAGAAAAACGAAAGCATTTGGGTTCGAATGATCGCCTCCATGATTTTACATGGTACGGCAGTAAGAGCTATAGGACGATAGTTATGGGGATCTGAATGGTAACCCGTCTTAAATATTGGGACAACACTCGACGTACTCCAAGTTTCTGGTATTTTGCCCAGACGGAAAGAGGGATTGAAAAGGAAAAGTAGAGCCTCACCGAATTCTAGGTAATTTTATTTATAAAAAAAACGACGAAAAACCATGCATCTGGACCGACAGCATGACTGGGTTTGAGTGCTGACATTGCTTCAAGTACGAGCTGTCCGGTAAAAACAATAGAGCTGAGAAATGGTTTGGATGACGCAGAAGAATTGTGCTCGGTATCGTTTGGTGGTAATATTAGATTGTCATCAGTGACTCCATTAAATACAAATATAGTGTTCAATAGGTTTGCCTTGGCTATGTTTGTTGTATCATAAATGCCATTAAATAAGAGTGGCGGTATGCTTTTCACAGTGTTGGTATTTTTTTTTGTAGAAGCAAAAAAGCGCCGAGATATTCCCGTCCTGTACCACTTTAGATGCGCTGTTGTTGTGCCAGGTTTTAATGATGGTCAAGTATTGTGAACGGCATAGATTATAATTGCTTAAACTATCGCTTCCTGGGTTTTTTTTTAAGCTAACTCCAAAGTTTAATTTTTTTTTTTTTTTTTACCTAGTTTTCTAATTGATGTTGGTAATAAATTTTTGCCGGACCTTCTAGGTCGTGGGTTTCCGCGGCACTCTTCAGTTTTCTGGGTAATAAGATTCGAAAAACAATTCCAAGCGGTGTTAATATCGTTACCGTATGGAGAGAGATGCTCGGACCAATAAATGTTGCAAAGACTAAGACATAATTTTTCAAAATCAATTTTCCGTAGAGTTAGATTTCGTTTGACGGACATACAAACACTACACTGCGGACTTCTATAGAATATGGTTTATCAAGATTCCCACTGCGAACGTCCATACCACTGCGGACACACACAAACACACAAACAAACAAACAAACAAACAAACGAACAAATCTTACGATCTTAGCTATATAGATGGATTAAGTTTGTTTGTAAACTAGTTTTTACTACGCAGCCATTTGACACTGCAGTGCGATATTAATAAAGTAAAGTAAAATACCATAAAGTAAATAAAGTAAGTCACCACTGAGACACTGTCGATAAATAGACGGACAAACACCAGCACATGTAGTACCCCTATAGGGTAGTGACATTTGCCGCCATATTGGCACCGGATTGGCACCAGTATGGGTTTTGGTGGGCATAACTACAAGGTGCACTACATAAAAATGGAGGGGAAAAACAACGGAAGAGCGGATTTCTTAGGCTTAAAATAACGTTGTTTTCTCCAACAACAAAAATCGCGCGTTTTAGGTCTAAGAAATCACAGCATCGGCTTCAGTATGATGCCCTTCTGTTTCTCTCTGCAGTGCCCCTTGCAGCTAACCCATTAAGGCTCCAGCATACAATAATACTACGTCGTGTCACTGCTCTATTCATTGCTTCGCATCGCGATCACGCAAAAAAAAAATCATGTACCTGGTTGGTGTTTAAACAAACTGGTACTCGGCACGACAACACCATCTGTGCACATTGTGCTGCAGGTTCGTGGGAAAACTGGGATTTTATTTCTAACGCTTACTCGCCTCACCATTTTCGAGTTACAGCTTTTCTTTTCCGGCGACGTCGCGGCGGCGTTTGCGAGGTTTGCTCGAATTGCTTTCGTCTCCCCGAAGTTCACGTTGCGTTTCTTGGCTGAGACAGCTAACGGGCGGTCGGGCAAACAAATGTTTCCGCCAACAATTAAGCAGGGGATGGAAGAATCGTGTAGTGAACATTAGCTCAATTAGGCATGCTCGCGCCGAGTCCTATCACGACTATCACTGCCAGCTACAGGTAATAACTGGGAGATTATTGTGTTAATAATCGTTCTGACACGGCGAAGCGATCGTTGTTTAAGGATTTTGACGTGTGGTTTTCCGTTGTGGTCCACTCCATTGAACAATCTATGGTTGCCACTTAACCCCTTCGACGCCATCATTGCCGAATCGCCACCACCATGGCAGTCAAGGTGTTGGCACAAAAGATGCCTTGGCATTCATCGCAAAGTGCTTATCGATGTAGATGACAATAGGAATATGGACGCGATCGGGAGGAAACGGGACACTGTGGAAGAGACCAGTCATTATGACTGTATCGTTCGGAGGGGGTTGTGAGTTTTCATGCTCTCTAAGGGTGGCCGCACACCAAATCCGACGTTTAGTCGCATGACAGAACTTTTTGTCGTGGCCTGTCTCAATGTGCTGCAGACGTCTCTAACACCACAGTAATGAGCTGAGCGCCACACACCGTTTGCGACACTGTCGCGAGATATATTTAGACGTCTCACGACAACAACACGAAGCTCCTAGCTACGACTGGTGGGGGTGGACGCACACCAAATTAGACAAGTTACTGTCTCGCGACGAGATGTTGCAATACAAACGTCGCGTCTGGTGGAGAGACCCCCACCAGACGTAACTAGAAGCAGCTTCGTTTTGTTGCCGTGAGACGCCTAAATACGTCTAAATACGTTTCGCGACATTGTCTCATCCGGTGTGTGGCGCTCAACTCATTGCTATAGTTTTGGACACTAGGGTGGATCAAGAAATCCTTTTTTAAAATTTCAAATCGTAATAGTGTGGAAAAGTTGGTCTTCGACCTCCTAATCAGTATCCCTAAAGGAAAAATTTCTAAAATAATTTTTTTGAGGTGCCCACCTGGGCCTAAACTTTAACATTGTAAGTCAATGAGAAAAATCGCTAATTCTGAAAAAATTTTTTTGGACTAGTTTAAAATGCAGCTTTTTACATTATCTAATTATTTACTCTCAGACACCATTAAATGAAGCCATAAATAAATTTTAAAAAATATATTTTGTCCTAAACTTCGTTTTAATTCAAGGCGTAAAATCGACAAAAATGCCTTTTTTACCTATTTTGATGGCCGATAATTCTCATTGTTTTCTGCAAGAAAAAAAAAAGTTTTTATTTTGGCTTCAATTTGTTGGTCTCTGGGAGTACAAAATGAGATAATGTAAAAAGCAATATTTTAAACCAGTCAAAAATCACTTTTGCAGAATTAGCGATTTTTCTCATTGACTTATAATGTTAAACTTTAGGCCTAGGTGGGCACCTCAAAATATTATTTTTGAAAATTTTTCCTTTAGGGATAGTGATTAGGAGGTCGAAGACCAACGTTTCCACACTATTACGATTTTAAATTTAAAAAAAACACATTTTTTTGATCCACCCTATTGGAGACGTCTTCAGCACGTTGAGAGAGGTTACGATAAATTTTTTGCCGTGCGACTAAACGTCTAATTTGGTGTGCGGCCCACCCTTATGGGTAGGGTGAGAAACATAATGATATGTTTTATACCCTTGACACGTGGATCGTGGTCGGCCAGGAAAAATAGTCTCTAAACTATACAGTAAGAATATAATTCGAGGCCCGAAAAATAGTACTCGGCATGCAATTAAAATTATTAAAATGCCTTGGCAAGTTCTGCTAGCTCCTTCACCCACCATGTAAGTGTTTAGATAGTTTTGAAGTTGTTTAGATGGTTTTGAATCTCATCTGCAATGCAGTTCTAAAACAAATCTTTCAATACATTCCAAAAACTGCCTTGACGCCTGGGAGAATTTCCCGTCCTCATCTTACAAAAGTTCAGTGTCAAAGAAATCGTGTCTCGACACTAGCACTGTGTGTTAGTTTTGCCAGTGCGCACTCATCAAATCAAGAGTTGTCATACTGCAACCAGGTGATCTATTGTATGGATATGGGGGGGGGGGGGGGGCCGGCGGGGTCTGATAGAGGTCTAATGGCGCATCGACAGCTTGGTCATAGCGCCTATACCTACTCACAGTGCAGTGGTCTGGGTTGCCACTGTGTGACGCATTACAGACATGTTAAGAAACCCCCAAATTTAGATCTTATCATAAGATGATAAATCTTGAAACGTCGCATTTTATTGTATACATGTGCACTTGCTGGCTTTTTAAAACGTTAACTACTTTTAGTGTTTTTATTCTGTCAAGTTTCGTGGAAGACAGAAATGGCGACGAACACCATCAAGATGGTGACATTCCACATGCACGTGATGAACCGTAAGTGGCCGGAGACAGTAATGGCAGTCAGGAGGGAATGTCACCCCTCCTCCCCTCCTCAAAAAGGAACAATGTGGTAGGTTGGTGTGATCAATAGGTAAACGGGCCAACACGCGAAAAACATAGTCTCACGAACCTATCGTATGGATTGACGCAGATCTCAACCCTTAGTTGCATGCTTTAATTTCTGATCCTTTTCTTTCAAGTTAGGTCAGTCGTAGAACTCGAGCCAGCCTTGTCTTGGTTTGGAGAGGAGGACGCAGACCACTGGGCTGTTGCTGCTAGTTTTGCTCGGGGTCTCCCCCCCCCCCTCACTAAGCATGCAGTGCGAGTTGGGACTTAGTTTTTTTGCGCTCATTCAACTCTTGCCTACAGGCACTTGCATGCAACCTTAGGTTAAGGGTGTTGTACTGTATTTGTGCGAAGAATTCGGTAAGGTAATCATGCGAGCATTCGCAGGTGATGTATTTTTTTCCAGCGGCAACAACAAATGTTGTTTTGTCCAATCCCTTGTGTTGAAACATATATTACGGTTGTAAATCGTAAGGGAAAAAAGGTCCAATTTTTTAGGTCCAAGAAAGCAGCTCTCACAGCATTGGCTTGACAAACTATGCTAATGTTTTTACCTCCCCGTGTATCTAGTGCACCTTGTAGTTACCCCAGATACAAACACCGCAGTGAATAAGGCATTGTTGTCACTGATCTATTAACATAAATTACTATGGTGAGTGCACATTACTATGCTCTTGATTGTTATTTTCTGCAGCTGAATAAACCTAATTCGAGATGGTGGTTGGGGGAGTGAGGCTTAACGCGCGTCGATAGCTAGGTCATTGGCGTCAACCTCAGTCACAGTGCAGTGGCCGAGTCTAAGGATCGTATTCCGAACGCTGACTATTAGTACTTGACTTGAACTCGAACACGTGCTTAAGTACGCGATGGTATTCTGTAACCTTGCTTAACTCGAGCACTGACTCCAATCCTGAGTAACTTAAAGCCGTACTTGAGAATGGCATTCTGAACGAAAACTCAGACTTCAACCGGTGCTCAAAGTCAAGTTTCAGGCACGGAATCTCGAGAAATGTACGAGGTATGCTCAAGGCTCCCCTTAAGCAAGAAGCGGATTTGCTGCTGAACCGTTGTGCATTTTGGCAGCCCTACCCATGGCGGAGCAATTGCGGTGACGATTACTAGATTTTCTGTATGGCGGCCATTTCGTCAGGTGGTAGAGAAACAACATTTACATCCTGTTTTGGTTGGAGTGCCGAGACCAAAGTAGTATGCAAATGTATGCGTTAAGGTATATACTGATAGCAAACTCATAGCGAATAAATTCGTATTTACCATGTTTTAGATTAGATAGAAGACGGTGCAAAGACAAGGATGCTTAAGAAACCCCCCCCCCCCCCCATGAACCCCAAAGCAAATCAGTGATTCCAAAAGTCAAGTCGAGCCTTGAAGCTGTCAATAGATGAAGCCGAAACAATGTGCTCCGGGAGGGAGTTCCATGGACAAACAGTCCTTTCAGTGAAGAAGAATTGCCGGCAGTTAAGTCTCGAAACAAGACCCTGCAATTTAAAGCTGTGGCTTCGGTTATTGTTAAAATGACGAGTAAAAAAACTGGAAAGGTTATTAGAGAAGGAACCCAACAATAGCTGACAGGTAAGAATGAGATCACCCCTATTAAACCTTTCACGACGTAAAGGAGTATTGAGCTGTTTGAATCGTTCATTGTACGGAAGGCGACGAATAGAGGAACACCACTTCGTCGGTTTACGTTGGCAATTTTCAAGTTTGTCGAAGTGCGCAGCAGAAAAAAGTCTGCAAATTTGCGAGCAGTCATCAAGAACGGGTCTCACAAAGGTCTTTTACAACAAGGCAAAAGAAGCAGTAGAAAAGAAAAGAAAACTTTTTAAAAACATAATGAGCTATTTGGAAAGCTTTGCGAGTAGCCACGTCTACAGCTAGTTTTTCTCTTTTTGTATTTTATTTCCGTAGTAAACAATAGTGTACATAAACACTATGAAGCCCTGGCTTCTACAAAGTCAATCTTAGCAATAGGAGTCGATGGCAATACATGCATAAAAAGTAAATCTGTGTTAACATAACAGCTCAAGAATAAAAACGTAAATACAAAATATTATATAAAATGGTAGACAGCTTTTTAAGTTGTCAATCACCCAACACCTAACTTTCGTGTTTAGTTCCGTAAGTATTTTTCAATTGGTCCACATTTCTTTAGTTAGATTTTAAAGACTTCTAATAAATAGCTTAATATTCTAACGTGTGCACCCATAATATTATTGTTTACCGGTATTGGCCTAATGTAAGCTGTATTTGTGTTATATTCTTTTTCTTGTTTCTTCTTCATAAAAGACAAGAAACGCTTTCGCTATATTCGTGCATCCCACGCGATAGCTTTCGCACAATTTTCGTAGGTTTCAGCGATTGTGCCAAACCGCTAAGATGGAAAAAAAGAAAAAAAATCGTCTGCAATATTGTCATACATTTTAAATGTGCAGAACTGGGTCATACAGGAAAGCTAACATGGGAGGCAGGCACCAATCACAGAATTTCGTAATTGTTAAATTCTTAATTTTTTTATTTTATTCCTCGTTTTACGTGCATATAATGAACTTATTTTAGTTACGTAAGAGGAAGATCTGTGAGTGTGTTTCAGTACCGGTACATTTATCATAGAGTTTTGCACATAGGTTTTGTACGGAAAAAGTAAAGTTTTGAATAAAGACAGTCTAGATAAAATCCACGGGCCTAGCAGATCAAATTATTATTTTCTAGCCTGAGACGTAATATTTCAACTTTCAGTTAAGCGTATAGGCATTTATATTTAATTACAAGAATTACCTATATAAAGACGTTTACGTCAAAAGCACGCGTAGTAAGTGGATTTTGGCGTTTGCATAGTATCGTATTTCGTCAGCAGAGGGCGGTAACACTTTCACTTTCGGTATCACTGTTCCATCCTTGCTCTTTCGGTTATTATTTTCATAAAACGAAGAGCGTTAACACTGATGCCTCAACAATGGGTTACTGTACTTGATTCTCAACTTGTATGCGTGTTTACATGGAGTTATCACCGTATTTTGTCGAGAATGTAGGTGTTATATGTTTTCCTAAGGAAGCTTATAGGACTTTTCTGAGAAACTTAGGAATGGTATTCTGTAACTCCTGCTCGGCTGAGCATGACTTGAGATCTCTTGCTCAAGTCAAGTACGAGTAGTCATTGGGAATATGAAATCCATACTTGACTTCAATCCATGCTCAACGAAGTCGTCGCTGCCAAGCTGTCGACGCACCATTAAACCTCTGTGGGCCCCCCCACGTACTTGGAGCCAAGTATTGAGTCAGCGTTCGGAATACGGGCCTAAGCTAACCTCTATTATACTCTGAATGCAAGTGTTACCTGCTCTTTCTTAACTGTCAATGTATGGCTGCAAATAACCAATACGTTGACATGCCCGCTCTTTCATATCCTTCCTTCCTGTTGCTTTTTACGAACTACTGAATTGATAGCCCTGATTCCAGTCGTCCATTATCGTTTGCCACTAAAGCACCTATAATCGTACACTCACGCACTTTTCATTCGCGCCAAGTTATAGGTTTGTTTAGTTGAATTTTTCGAAATTATTATTGCATCAGGTTATCAACGAGGGAAGAGAGTAGGAGAGGAGCTGCGCGTGAAACCTACGAATTCCCACGATCGGGCAGCAAACGTTCTAAATATTTCATATTCGAATAATTCGGCCACCCTGTGCTTGAGTTGTGAGAACGAACCCTTCCCGGATAGAAGTCGTAAGCCGATCAACGAAATGGTAATCGCATTATGACAAGATTACGGAGTATTCAATCCGTGTTTGCTTGCAAGAATAGCAATGACTGTGAATGGACGGGGGAAGGGAGAGTGGGGGGGGGGGGGGCTGTTTTTCCCCCGCCCAAAAACAGATTACTCCTCTTTGCAGTTTCGAAAACGGAAGTTGTTCAGGCTAAGCCGTTATTATTTGACTGTAAATCCTGAAAGTGATTGATTAAAACACACTTACTTGCTCACATTCCTATTTTGACGTGTTTGTACAAACCGCAGATTACGACCGGTCTCGTTTTCTGCATTAAAATTCTGTTTGAATATTATAAGCTTCTTGTCTCTGTCAATTCTGCGAATAAACTCGGCGTTCGTCGTGGGATTTAAATTGTAAATTATGTGAAATTCTAAATGAGGATAAGCGAATTCCTCGCAATGTGAGACGTGGAACTTGTTGAAAATGCTTACTACTAGTCGTCATTATTTGCTAAAAAATTCAAACTCAAAAATTCAAACGAACAAGCCAAAGTGAATATGGCGAGTGTTAAGTCTGTATTACCATTTGTAAGTACCAAAAAAAAAAAAAAAACAGTTAAAAACCGCTGCGTTCCAAATTTTACGCACTCCCACAAAAACATGTTACGAGAACAACTGCACTTAATCTTGGTCACTTGTTTCGCATTTGGGGTCCTGGTCACTTACACAAAACTATACCACGAGCTATGGCTGTTTGCTGTGACGTGCACGTCACGTGACTGGGCTAGTCCAATCAGATGGCCAAACAGCCGTTGTTCTCGTTCGTCATTGGCTAACTCATGGTGACGTCACGGCAAACAGCCATTGCGCATGGTATAATTGGTTTTAGAATCAGCATGCAAAAGCTGCAACAAATCCTGCTTACCTCTCTGGAAGAGCGAAGAGACCGTGGAGAGATTTCTTTAACTCTTTCCCTATCAAATTAATTCGGGTAATTATTTTTTTGTAAGTTCCATGTGGATAGTTCGGTCAGTCGCTGGATTCGCACCGGCATTCACTTGGTTTGGAGACTGGGACGCTGACCAATGGGCTGTTGCTGCTCGCTGTGCTCGGGGTCCCCGGGGCCCCCTCACAAAGCTCACGACGTGCCCGGGGATTTTTCTTCCCATCTTGTAGCTGTGCACGTTTGTGGTACTCCGTGTGGGAAAGGGTTAAACACATTTACCCACTTGGACTTTTTTTTTGTTTTACGGTTTACAAAGTAATATTTTGAAACTCGTCTCCTGCAAATTAATTTAATATAAATCTCCGTTTTCCATTTCTGGTGTTGTCAAGGTACTGTTTACAAGTCTCGGTGGGAGCACGTAGTTAAGTTGAATTGGTATGTTTATAGTGTTACTGTGCCTAAAAGGACGAGCATTCGATTCAAAAGTTAAACCATACCAGAAAGTAAGCTAGATATCCCGTCTTACCTCTTCCAAGCTTACGCAGGACCCTGGCGTTAGTTGCGGCTACTTATAGTATAATGCTTTTTATAGATATTAGTTAAACGTGGTGCTAGCATCTAAACTAGGAATATGCTCTGCTCCCATCACGTTATAACCGAACGACGCTGTGACGTCACTTCGTCGCACGTGAATCGAACACACCTGCAAGATGGCAGCCGATGCTAAACCCACGACCCAACCGGATTCATTGGCACGAAAAGTGTTGCAAAACTGACGCTATAAGTGTGTACCAAGTTTTATCCCCATCACATAAGCCATCTGAAAAGAATTCTCGTGGACAGACAGGTAGACAGAATGTTTCAGAGCGTAGTAATGAACGTCCTTCGGCAATTACTATACTGAAATGACAATTTGCATACGTTATTCGTGTACATATTGTTTCATACGTTTGCTTTGATGCCAGTAAAACAATTCGGTTCACTAACCCATACCATCTGCGATAGCCGGGAATGACCACGCTGGTGCGGCAGCGAAAGGGGCCCTTTCTGGTCCTCTCGAAATAGACCTTAGCCTTGTTCCCTCAGAAGCCTTTCCAACTCCGCCTCTGAAGTTGTATGCTGCTTGGCAAGCCTTGTGGAACAACCAAGACAGCAATAAGTTGCGGGCTATAAAGACGCTATCAAAAGCTTGGCACTCGACTTGTTGCCGCAGTCGTGGAGAAGAGGTGGTGCTGTCCCGTTTACGCATTATTCACAGTAACCGAACACGTTTTTTTTTCCCTTTTGAGGGAGGGTACCCCACCCTGAATGTCATTGGCATCACTGGCACTTACGGTTCATCATGTGCTTGTGTAATGTCACATGTCAATGACATAAGTAAAACCAGCACTGGAAGAGGTTAAGATAAAAAGATTGGCCAATTAGTGCACAAATAAAACAATAAAACACGACGTTTTTTGGACATTTGCACTCTGTTATGAAGTGTGGGATACAAGCTCAAAGGCTTCGTCCAAAAATTAAAAAAAAATAAATAAAAAATAAAAATAATAAGAATCATATTACGGCAGACACGTCTAATAAATTTTTAAAAAATGTTTAAAAGCAAGAACCCATGCATCGCTGACCGAAACACCAAACACAGTAGGAAACCCAGCACTGACCTCTTCATCAGTGCTTTCACTTCTCACTTACAGAATTTCCCCGAGTTACGACACAATTACCTTTTTTTTCCCCTGCCCCCCCAAAATTTCCCTTTTTACTTCCCTTATTTAATTTCCTTTCATTAAACCACTAATTTTTTTTTACCATTTCCTAATTGAAACAAAAATTATGAGCCCGTTTCAATGGCACAGGAGCACCACCTATTGACGCAAATTGAAAATTAAATTCAAAACCACTACTTAGTTATCCTTATAAACTAGCAACAGACTAGAAATAAACACTAACAAAATTGTAAATAATTGGGGTTGGTAAGGTTTTTCAAATGTTAACACGTATTTGTTGTAGAAGAAGTTTAGATATGGTTGGTCTGGATGAAGAGACGATCGTGAGTCACTAGAGAAATTGCAACATACTAATAAAACACAGAATTTCCCTATTTTGTCCCTCTTTAATATTTTTTTCCCTTTGAAGAGCATTTTTGTCCCTAAAGAGGGAAAAATTCCCTGTAAGTGGAAGCATTAAACCTTCTTGCGAGTGCCGGTGAGAAGTGAAGACAGGTGGTTTTCTCGCGCATTACAATACTCAAGGTGAGCAGGGAGGGGTGGAAGGGGCGGGGGCATGGTGAGCATTACCTCGCACATGATAACGGGGTGCAAATCCCCCGAAACGTCGTGCATTATTGTTTTACTTGTGCACTAAAAGCAGAATGGAGTGTTGCCAACCAATAGCGGTCCGGTCTGCGCTCCATTATCATCAAAGACTCAACTGCGTCCTTCAGAATAGCCCGCAAATGGTCCGTTGTATTCCGGTCCGGTGATGCACCCGGCCATTCAGAACTTCCGAAGAAGTCAATGCCACTTCGCCGAAGAAGGTCATGGGCAGCATTTGCCTTGAGGCGATGTGCTTTGTCGTGAAGAAAGCAGACCTTCGTGGCATACAGGGTGTTGTTGGAATCCTTGAGGAACGGAATAATTTTGGCTGCCAATATTTTCTCCCTAAAATACTCCCCATTCCAGCTTTGACCTTCTTCCTTGATGATCCAAATCATTCGTTTAGCCCTGAAACAGAGATGAACACTTCATTGAAGTTCTGAATGGCCGGGTGCATCACCGGACCTGAATGCAACGGAGCATTTTGGGACTAGTCTGAAGGATGTAGTTGAGTCCTTAGTGATAGTGGAATGTGGACCGGACTGCTATTCCTGGGCTACGCTCCTTGCACACCTGGAACAAGTCGTCCGAGACGTGGAATGAAATGCGAACTTGTTTGTGAATCTTCTAGTGGTTACGTCCCGTTTCGCCAAAAAGAAAGCAGATTAACAGCTTTTGCCTCTTGGGCCAGTCCCGTTTCGCCAAATCCCATTTTGCCAAATATCGTTCACGAAATTTTAGGCACACGAAACATTTAAACATTTAAACACGAACATTTTATAACATGATAATGGTCACATATTTATAGACAAACAACCGTTTTGCAGAATCCCATTTTGCAAAACAATGTTTCAAATAACGTGCCTCGCTCGCGCTGCCGCCCCGCTGCAGCTAAACACATAACATCAGAAACCACAACTAATCAAAAATTGCTAACAATTAGGCATGCCTCTTTAACTTCTTCTAGAAAAAATGTTAAATTTTTGAGGAATATTTTGTTTCTGAGAAACGGGATTCTACAAAACGGTGGTACCCGTTTGGAGAAGGTTAACCATTACGTGTATAACTAACTATTGTTGACCACTTCCCTATTTCTTTGCTGCCACTAAACTATGTTGGGCGCAGATATAGCGGTCCATTGAAACGCAGCGGTCCATTGAAACGCAGGAAACCGATAGCTGATAATGGCTCTTTTGCAACTTGGTTGTAGAGACTATGTCCCGACACGAAAACCAGCACAGTGCAGAGTTCTGCTGGAGCAAGGCCGATATGGTGGACTCCTACATGCAATAGTGCAGTTAAGGACTGAAGGTTTGTGTATAGACGGTGGAAAAGGGCTCCTTCGTATGAGTTGTGGCTTGTTTACAGAGCCATGGCCTGTGAGTCTGTGTTCATTTGGAGCACGGTGAAGGCAGGTCATGGTGCGCAGGTTTGCAGGGATGTTGCGGCGACAGGCTCTGTTTCCCTTGCATGGCATGCACTTCGGCCGCAAGACGAAAAGCGCAAGACTGTTTGGGCGTATGATCAGGATGGCTGTGGCAACCCAAGCTCTACTGAGCTGAGTGGAGAGGCATTAGCTGATGCGTTCAACGCTCGGTTTGCGAGCGTTTATTCTCTGCCGAGCTTAGCGTGCCCAAGTTTTTCGAGAACAAGGGCAAAACACGGAAACTGACGGGCCTTTGGGATGTCAGAGCTGTGTTCTGCCCTCACCAAATGTAGGGTCAGCAGTGCAGTAGGAATTGATCGCGTCTTATATCGAGTGCTGCAATCACTGCCAGCACAAGGTCGTGTGGACCTCCTTGATTATTTTCGGAAATTACTTGCTCGTGGCCAGGTGCCACCCTCATGGATGTTCACCATCCTGGTGCCTGTGCATAAGAGAGGGAGCAGGCGCTCTATTCTGAGGAGTTACAGGCCTAGCCTTGTTATCGTGTGTCCGCAAAGTATACAAACACATGCCAGTCTTCCGTCTGGTCTGGTTACTGGAGCAGCACGACTGCCTTTCGAATGTGCAGTTCGGCTACAGGTCGAGACTAAGCGCTCAAGATACAACCTTGTTCTGTCTGTCGAGCATTCATGAAGCTTAGGCACACAGCCTAGTAGTGGTTGCGGTGCTCCTAGACATACGTGCTGCGTACAACACTGTCTGTATGAAGTGGATTGAAGCATCCCTGCGGTGGATGGGAGTGGCAGTGTCCTGGCACATGCAATTCTTGTTCTCTTGAAGAACAGGATATTTGTCACTAAGGTCAATGGTTATACTGGTGGAACCAGGAAACAACGGGTCGTGGTCTGCCGCAGGGAAGCTGCCTGAGTCCTGTGTTGTTCGCTGTTGTGATTAATGACATCCTGGCGGAAATGCAGCCGAGTTCAAACATTGTATGATACGCAGATGACGTAGCACTGTGGTTTGTTGGAATCAGCCTGGCTAAATTAACCATTAATGTCCAGGCGGCACTTAATGATCGAGCGCAGCCTCTGTGCACTCGAGCTTTCCTTAACTCCTGCACAAGCTGATGATATTCTCACGTTCTCATGCTATACGTGGTGAATCAGTATGTGGTAAGGTTGACGGCACGGTCATTCAGTTAGTCCCGAAGGTCAAGTACCTTGGGATCTGGCTGGATGGAGGGCTCAACTGTACTAGTCATGTAGCGGGCCTCAGGGAAAAGATTGAGTGTCGCATGCCGATTCTCAGGTCCTAAGTGCAGTTCTGGGAAGTGAAGCGTGGTGTGTTAATGTCCGCCTATTGCGCTCATGTCAGAGCATTGGTGGATTACCACCTTCCTTTTGTGACAATGTCGTGCAGGCATCTAAAAGTATTCAAACCAGCATGAATGTGTGTTTACGGGTTGTGACAGGCCACTTTGTCACAACGCCAGTCAATGCACTCTGGGTGGAGGTTGGTGAGCCTCCAGTTCATCTGAGAGCAAGTGAGCTGCTGGCAATGCTTTGCCTACGGAACATAAGCCGTGGACCACAGGATTCGGTAGCATGGATCATCTTGGATTAGCTAACTTTAAGTGAGAATGAACACGATGGCTAGGAGTTGCTGGCTAGGGTATGACGGTTCTCTCCCGTTGGGATTTCAGTCGTACACACAGTGTTGTGCATGTCTGCTTTCTAGCCCATGGCAATAGTATCCATCTGTTCTTGCTGTCTTTGCACCTAGTGGTGAGGAGGGGCGTCACATATATTGTGATACTTCTTACATTGCGTCAACGTCATCGGGAGGAATAGGGGTTAGGGTTCCAGCTATGAAGCTGGAAGTTCGTCGCTCACTCCGTCACGTAGTCTCAAGTCTTACCTGTGAGATGGTTGCAATTTTCGTAGCTCTTGACGTTGCTATGGATCTCAGCTTTCCTGAGTTTGTAATTGCAACGAATTCAAAGTCGATCTTGAACTCCATTCGCCACTCGCATGAATCACTGCAGGTCTCTGACCCACTCACATTTACTATATGTTGGGAGCTTTGGACAGCATCTCAAACAGCCGTTCCAACGTTGCAGTGGGTACAGGGAGCACAGCGGAATTCAGGGCAATGAGCATGCAGGCTTGTTGGCAAAGCGTGCGGTTCTTGATGCTCCCGGTGACGTTCAGCTATCAAGGTCTGTGAAGTTGTGCAGGTTGGCGCTTAGGTCTCTAACTGCACGTCTGTGGAATGATGAGTGGAGGACTGCACCCATTGGCTGTGTCTTATTCGATATACAGTCCGTGTGCTCAACTGTGACACCACTCAATGATCTTTGCTGTAGTATAGTATCTTTGCTATACTGGATGGCAAAGATGCTATCGCGGTTTGGAACTGAGCACCCAGGAACTGACTTGGGTGGAGCCTAAGAGCAGCTTTGGAGTGTGGTGATGTGTGTACTGCAACCCATCTGCTGCTGCATTGTGTCCGGTGTCAGAAAGCCCAGTGCATCATTGAGCTCTGAACTCATGATACAGTGTTTGTTGCAGCGCTGTTACATGTGGCTGTTCCAAGTGATGTTTATCGCTTTCGTGCAGTAGCATTATTTCTGGAAAAAACAGGGAAAGCAATTTAATGTCATTACTCTGCTCTGTGATGTTGTGTTGTCGTTGCTTTTTCTTATGTTTTCTGGGACTCTGTTACACAGTGGAAATGATGCACGGGTGACGTGTACCTGCATGCTTCACATCAAGCTAGTACTTTTGCTTCGGAGCGCAGTAGGTAGTAGCACCATGTGTGAGAGTGTATTTGGAGTATTTCTAGTACATTGCGGCGATATTATAACATCAGTCGTTGTGTGACTCATTGTGATTCATTGCGATTTATTGCTATTTATTGTGTTGTGTAGCATAATTATACAGGGTGTCCCATAAGTCCGAGAACACCCTCGCAACGTTTTAAGGGGCTTGAAGAAAATAGTGAAACTTTGGCAATGTAAGTTTGGTTAAAGGATCTACCTTTTCGTATAACCGGCATAACGCCAGCCCCCCTGGAGGGGGGGGGGCTGGGGCCCCAACTTAGAAATTTAAAAAGCAAGTAAATTGCCGCAACGATAGCTTCGATACGATGAGCCCATCCAAAATGGCAGCCGGTCAAACATTAGGGCGTTACACAAGACAAACAATAAGTGAACAGTTTTCAAATTTACGTGTGGCACCCTGCTTTTACTCTTGACCATAATTGCATAATTTTTGGCAAAAATATCTAGGCACACGCTAGTGTGTCGCGCCAAGTTAGGCAACAATCATCGCAACAAACATCACATCAATTCAATTGTCGAGGTTGTAAACCATTGTAGTGCGGCGTATAGCGTCAGTGTCTTATATCTTGAAGCATAGTTGGGCACATTTCAGATACTTGGGGAAAAATAATAATGCGGTACAAAAGCTTAAATTGTGTTGAAATCAAGAGCAATGACCCACCTGACAAAAATTAACTCGTGTAGGAATGCCAGCTAAGCTGCTTTCAATGCAAAATCTGACCTTCAATAACGTTGAAAATGTGTAACTAGCTAGCTGGCTAATTCTAGTCTGCTCAGCCCCATGTTAATATCCATAGAGTGATCCATTCATCGATACCGAGATAACGGGAAGGCTTCCAGCTATGATTTTGGACGAATGGCTGCAGTACGATACGAACTGCGTACCTTTTATGGTTTGGAGCCTAGGGGTGTAACGGGGATGGCGTGGGATGGCGCGTAGGTACGAAAATATTGTTATAACCATTGTTAGTATTGTCGGCATCGTCTCTCATTGGACAGCCAAAGTTCGGACAATGACAACGTGTATACTGACGTGCGTGCCTAGACACACACTAGTGTAGCACGTTAAGTCTAAACAACGTTGCCAAAGAAATTGTATTCACGTCCAATTCACGAAAAATAAATCAACTCTAAAAACAAAGCAAAATACACAAAGCAAAAAACTGGTGAAGAGGCTACCAAGTTGAGATGGTTCTCCCCTTCAAAGGAGTGATATCAACACACCAAAACTAACGAAATAAAACTAATTACAACAAAATTAAAGCCAAACCAAAAACCTATAAAGAGGTGACCAAGTTGAGAATGTTCGGCCTATAGGCAAAAGGTAGTAGCAAATTGTTGAAAACCAATTTCTTGTAGACGTGCCACTTTATTACACATCTGCACGATAGTGGAGTTGAGTTTAATGCACAATTAAAAAAAAAAGGACTGAATACCAAAAACCAAAACTGGTAAAAGGGGCCGCCAAGTTCCGAATGGTTCGGCTCTTCAAAGGAGTGATATCAACACACCAAAACATTCGCCAACTTAATTGCACCGAATAATACTTTGGACGTTAAATGAAAACTTGAACATTGCTACCGAAAGTGGCAATGTTCCAGTTTTGATTTAACCTTCGAACTATTAAGCGGTACGATTAACTTGGCGAATGTTTTGATGT
>JAHWFP010131063.1:0-15196 GCA_023313725.1 Lithobius niger | reverse complement strand
CCGTGGTTAACACCTGGAACAGACTGTGTCAACACACTATTGAAGCAACCTCCGTCCTCTAATGTATTGCAAACAGAGACTAGATGGATACTGTACTTCCTTCCATATTGCTCTACAATTACAAGAACTGGTAGCTTCGTGGATACCCTGATGCCAAAAGCACTACTGCTTACTGCCAGTATTAATTCAAATTCAGATTAGGGACAAAACTGGACCCTATGGGGCAAGTACTGTTGGACGTTTGATGGGGTACAACATACTTATGAGTCGCCCTGTGAACGTTTTGCCGCTACTGAACTATTTGACTGAGATGATGTTGAATTTATTATTTATCACATAAACTCTAACATAAAATGCCTATTTTAGTATTTTCTTTTATCCTTTTTTCTTGCGCTACAGGTCAGAGCGTGTTGTAATTTTGATTTTGGTTTTTGCAGACAAGAAGCCATTGACGTTTTAAACAATGCAATTGACAATCGCGAAGAAGGTGTCGTCGTCAAAAATCCCCAATCAATTTACAAACTAAACTCAAGGAAAGCTGGCTGGTACAAACTGAAGCCAGAGTATGTTGATGGACTTATGGACAACCTAGATTTGCTTATAGTCGGAGGATACTTTGGTGAAGGGCGTCGCCGCGGTCTTATTTCCCATTTTATGCTTGGTGTGGCTGTCCCTTCTGGAAAGCCAGGTAAGAATATAATTGTTGGATTAATTTTAAGAATACTGTGTATTACAGCTGTGTTGAAATTTGAACATTGAAATGCGAATTAGGATTGGCATGATCACATAAGAATGAACAAAAATGTTTATGTTCCATAGAACGAAAAACTTTTGTGATCCGTTTCTCATGGTGGTGATTTGTCAATCTTGGGATCTGGGAGCATTGTTCGGAGCTATGCGAGACAACGGACGAGACCACCTCTCCCCGAAGTCTCA
Source organism: Lithobius niger (assembly GCA_023313725.1). NCBI lineage: Eukaryota > Metazoa > Arthropoda > Chilopoda > Lithobiomorpha > Lithobiidae > Lithobius > Lithobius niger. The sequence goes on along the minus strand of JAHWFP010131063.1, from coordinate 14,260 downwards.
AACTTTGCTCATGCGTCACATTGCAGGAGCTGTCGCCTTGAATTCTGATGCCTCGGTTAAAAAGGAGTGAATAAGAAGACAAGTTTCCTATGCTCTTTTCCCATTTTGGGAGACTTGTTACCGGTGAATTTGTTCCACACAGAAGCTCTGTCATCTCTTGGCTGATGGCTGTGTCTTCTATTCAGGCAGAAGGTTCGTCGTTGATGATTTCTGGAACCTCCAGGAACCTATCTGAAGCAGCCGACGGCGAGTTGTGGGAGAAGCCGAAGTAAAAAATAAGCTTTGTGGAAAGAAGTTTCAACTTCAGCCCGAGGCAAGGCAAGGAAAGGCAGGTCTTCTGACTATAAGAGGGGCATATCGCGTATTCCTCTTCTCCTTTTGCCGCTGTCGACAAGTAAGACCAGTAAATTCTAGAGCCGAGGAGAGGCTTCACCAAGATCCCTGCGTTCTGCACTTGTAGGATCAAAGCTTTGAAGGCGGATCGTTGAAGGGGAGATTCGTCAAGGCGTGGCTACTTCCCCTGCAGACTTGCATGGTGTGGTTGAGGCAGTCCTAATAACTTCCTCAGGTCCTTGGTTTTTCACTCCTGGCTTGTACACAGTGCAGTGAAAGCTGTACTGGTGACTATTTTTTTCCCGAGGTGGGGGGTGGTGGAGATGACAGCAAGCTGTTGGAAATATTTCGGGGTGTATTTCTTACAAAAGGGCAGGCTAAATTAGAAAATTTTAAAAAAGTAAATACCTAGTTTGGTAAAAATTAACTTCTAAACAATTTTTGCAACGTTATAGTGAGACCAATACAGGTTGTTACTGGATACGTAACTTTAGACCTAACTGAGCATATTCGAATAGGATATTTTCTATTCGAATATTCGTAAAAAAAACTGTGTAATTTTAGGTTTTTTTTTATTTTCGAGTTGCTTTTTAAGTTTTCTTGTGGGCTTCTCGAGGGTCCACACTATGCTTTTTTTCCCTTCCCTCCCAACCAAGCAGTTTGGATTGCTCACTTGCAAGTGGAAGAAGGGGAGCGGAAGGTGGAGATTACGGATGCGTGCAGCAGTTCTTCCTAAAATATTTAAGAACTAAAAAATGGGGAAGTCAATCAGGATCATGGTAGCCAATTGATAGATGACATCACATTCAATATCATTATTTAAAGACACCTTGGTGGAGTACGGCCATCCGGACAGCAGTTGGCAATTAATTCTCCTTTGTGGGAGGGGAGGGGGGTTCTTGCCTAATACATTAAATTACTTGTTGTTATATTACGTAATTGCCATTGCCAATAGACTAAATAAAACTTAGGTATTTAATGAAAAACTGATTTTTTGGGGGGGTCGCGGTCGGACCTAAACACGGAAAAAATTTTGAACGAATATTCGAATATTTTTTTGGCGAATATTCGAATATGGTTTTTCCCTCTTCGTCCGACCCCTAGTGCACATGTCGATCGCTCATCAACTAAACAATGGGATCAAAAAGGTTAATGCAATTTAACTATATTAATTTTTAACTGATATGCGTATGAACTTTATCTAAGGTAACAAAATTGTTGAAAAAAATCTGCTGCACCGATTTTTTTCACATCGGAAAACATGGGGCCAATTTCCAATGTCCGATGTCAGCATTGATGAACCTTCTACGGAAGATGAGTGCTTTTTGCTGCCGTTTCATCGTGCATTCGCCTCCATTTCTGTAGTTACGAAGGATAGTGTTGTTAGAAATTAGTTCTAACTGTGACTAAATGAGAACAAAGGCATTGGGTTAATGGTCGATTGAATCACACTATCCGACTTTTCCGTGATGGTCACGCTTCCTCGAAAGATGTAAGGTTAGAAAATGGGTTGTGCTTTATTTATCAGCCTTTCTCGATTTTTTACCAAATAAAGTAATAAGTCTACGGGCGTTTGATAAGCGATATGCAAAAATTCTTAGGTTTCCTTGTTCTGGGTTGTACAATACTTGTTTTGTTTTATTTAAGGAACCCATCCTACAGTTTTTCACTCGTTTGGGAGAGTAGGTTCAGGCTATTCACTTAAAGAACTCTACGAGTTGTGTATGAAGCTAAATGAACACTGGAAACCGTATGAGCGTCGAAATCCACCTGCTTGCTTGCTCATAGGCTCGGGTGCTAAAGAAAGGCCAGATTTATGGATTGATCCAAGCAAATCTTACATAGTACAAGTAAGTCCTTTTGGTGCAATGATTATGTGTGCGTACGTATTGTATTAGCTCATGTTTCGATTATACTGGATTTTCTGTGAAATTTGATCATGCGGCGAGTACAGAGTAGAAGAAAAATTAGAGCTGACTAGAGTTTGCAAGAAAAGAATTGAGTTCAAGTATTCTTGAATCGAGTTCAAGTATAGCTTGATCTGCAAGTATTTTCTGTTAAGATAATAGGAAGTAAAATGCTTGTACTGATTGCATGGGTCCTAAATAACATTCCAATTAGGGCTGGGCGGCTAATTTATGACTGGTTTTGATGTTGTGTGTTTTATCTTATAGGTCAAAGCTGCAGAAATCGTCAAGAGCGATAAGTTTATGACTGGTTACACTCTACGTTTTCCGCGGGTCGAAACAGTGCGATACGATAAACAATGGCATGAATGTCTCACCTTGCCTCAACTGGATGAAATGCGCCACGTATGTACTTTAGACACATCTTCTTTTGATGGTTTATGTGAATCTTCTTGTGGTAATTGATTTTTAGTTTGATAAATTTATCACACATTTATAATTGGTAAAAAGGCGTTTACCTGGCCGTAAATTTTAATGAATTCATCTCCTCATACGTTATTTACAGTATTTACATTGTCTGACGTGCATCGATGATTAGAGATAAGCGCTGCGTGTCAGAGTCGTGTACTAGTAGCCGTCTGCTAATCTCTAACGATTGATGCACGTCGGACAATGTAAATACTGTAAATAACGTCTGAGGAGATGAATTCATTAAAGTTTACGGCCAGGTAAACGCCTTTTTACTAATTATAAATGTGTGATAAATTTATCAGACTAAAAATCAATTACCACAAGAAGATACACATAAACCATCAAAAGAAGATGTGTTTAAAGTACATACGTGGCGCATTTCATCCAGTTGAGGCAAGGTGAGACATTCATGCCATTGTTTATCGTATCGCACTGTTTCGACCCGCGGAAAACGTAGAGTGTAACCAGTCATAAACTTATCGCTCTTGACGATTTCTGCAGCTTTGACCTATAAGATAAAACACACAACATCAAAACCAGTCAAAAATTGGCTGCCCATCCCTAATTGGAATGTTATTTAGGACCCATGCAATCAGTACAAGCATTTTACTTCCTATTATCTTAACAGAAAATACTCGCAGATCAAGCTATACTTGAACTCGATTCAAGAATACTTGAACTCGATTCAAGAATACTTGAACTCGATTCTTTTCAATTAGCGTCATAATTCTCGATTCTTGAATTCGATTCTTTTCTTGCAAACTCTAGTCAGCTCAAATTTAAATTCATCTACTCTGTACTCACCGCATATCCCTATTCATGATCAAATTTCACAGAAAATCCAGTATAATCGAAACATGAGCAAATACAATACGTACGCACAAATAATCATTGCACCAAAAGGACTTACTTGCACTATGTAAGATTTGCTTGGATCAATCCATAAATCTGGCCTTTCTTTAGCACCCGAGCCTATGAGCAAGCAAGCAGGTAGATTTCGACGCTCATATGGTTTTCAGTGTTCATTTAGCTTCATACATAACTCGTAGAGTTCTTTAAGTGAATAGCCTGAACCTACTCTCCCAAATGAGTGAAAAACTGTAGGATGGGTTCCTTAAATAAAACAAAACAAGTATTGTACAAACCAGAACAAGGAAACCTAAGAAGTTTTGCATATCGCTTATCAAACGCCCGTAGACTTACTACTTAATTTGGCAAAAATCGAGAAAGGCTGTTAAATAAAGCATGACCCATTTTCTAACCTTACGTCTTTCTAGGAAGCGTGTTTACTCCATCACGAAAAAGTCGGATAGTGTGCAATTATTCATGTACGTGATCTGGATTCAATCTACCATTAACCCAATGCCTTTATTCTCATTTAGTCACAGAACTAATTTCTAACAACGCTATCCTTCGTAACTACAGGAATGGAGGCGAATGCAGGATGAATCGGCAGCGAAAAGCACTGATCTTCCGTAGAAGGTGCATCAATGCTGACATCGGACACTGGAATTGGGCCCATGTTTTCCGATGTGAAAAGATCGATGCAGCAGAATTTTTTTTCAGGACTTTGTTACCTTAGATAAAGTTCATACGCATATCAGTTAAAAATAAATATAGTTAAATTGCATTAACTTTTGGTCCCATTGTTTAGTTGATGAACGATCGACATGAGAACTAGGGGTCGGACGAATATGGAAAAAACCATATTCGAATATTCGCCCAAAAAAATATTCGAATATTCGTTCAAAATTTTTTTGTGTTTAGGTCCGACCGCGACCCTCAAAAAATCAGTTTTTCATTAATAACTTAAGTTTTATATAGTCTATTGGCAATGGCAATTACATAATATAACAAGTAATTTAATGTATTAGGCAAGAGAACTAGGAAGGCATACATACCACAACATACATACATACATACATCCCCCAAGGTGAATTAATTGCCAACTGCTGTCCGGATGGCCGTACTCCACCAAGGTGTCTTTTGCTTTCAAATAATGATATTGAAGGTGATGTCATCTATCAATTGGCTACCATGATCCTGTGTTATGGATTTATATTCCAGCAATACTGCAATATAAGCCATAATATGTCAGGATCGATGTTATATGGTGTCAATAATGTAGAATAAATCACACAACAACCATAGACTGCAAACCTCCTTCTTTACTGTTTAGAATAACCACTACAACAAATAGTTTAAAAAGTCTGCACTTAATCACACAACCAACTACTTGTTGAGTATTTAAATTAAGCACCGATAAAAGGTTGACACCCAAACCTAGAGTTTCCTCACTCTAACCTTAACTCAATCGACACCTATGTTATTTAAATAATGGCCAAACGATATTTAAATCAATTTCGATCCTATTAATTAATAATCACTTTGATTCCTGCTTGATTAATAATAATAAGCAATCAATAACACTTCGTTTATACTCATCTGTACTAAGTCCGGCTTACGCCTTGCAGAGAAGCCAAGTCGCTCGCCACCCAACAATCTTGAACACAGCTGATCGGACCAACGGAAGGAGAACCTGACTCGCTCGAAACTGTCGCACAAGAGAGCGATCTCTTCGTCTCTTTTCCTGTCTTTTGCTCTGCTCCAATTCCCCGTACTTGTGTTTCGAAATACAACCATCCAAATATGTCTTAGAACTCTTCCCGTTTAGGCAAGATAATTGTTCGTTCTAATAATTTGACTGACTGAATGCCAATACTGCAAACTTCAGCTAAACAGCTGCTTCTTATGAATTTTCCTTATATGTCAATACTTCTGATAATTTAGAGTGTATCAACCATTTACCTGAATGCTTTCAAAGCTTCCTTATTTAAGAATTGCAGTACTTTCTTTCATTCCACGTTTTTATTTATGCTTTTAATATTTAAGCTATATTTATGCCAATAATGATTTCCATCTATTAAATCATTCCATATGCTTTAAATGCCAATAATTAATAACTGACTTAAATATTACTTTATTAATAACTTAATTAATATCATAATTAATATAATAATTTATTAATTTATGCACTGATTACCATAACACCTGATTGACTTCCCCATTCTTTAGTTCTTAATTGTTTTAGGAAGAACTGCTGCACGCATCCGTAATCTCCACCTTCCGCTCCCCTTCCTCCAATTGCAAGTGAGCAATCCAAAATGCTTGGATAACTTCCATTGCAGATTGGTTGGGAGGGAAGGAAAAAAAACATAGTGTGGGCACTCGGGAAGCCCACAAGAAAACTTAAAAAGCAACTGTAAAATAAAAAAAAAACCTAAAATTACACAGAAGTTATTTGTTTTTTTTTTACGAATATTCGAATAGAAAATATCCTATTCGAAGATGCTCAGTTAGGTCTAAAGTTACGTATCCAGTAACAACCTGTATTGGTCTCACTATAACGTTGCAAAAATTGTTTAGAAGTAAATTTTTACCAAACTAGGTATTCACTTTATACAAATTTTCTAATTTAGCCTGCCCTTTTGTAAGAAATACACTCCGAAATATTTCCAACAGCTTGCTGTCATCTCCACCACCTCTCACCCCGGGAAAAAATAGTCACCAGTGCAGCCTTCACTGCACTGTGTGCAAGCCAGGAGTGAAACACAAAGGACATGAGCAAGTCATTAGGACTGCCTCAAGCACACCAGGCAAGTCGGCAGGGGAAGTAGCCACGCCTTGACGATCCCCTTCAATGATCCGCCTTCAAAGCTTTGATCCTACAAGTGCAGAACGCAGGGATCTTGGTGAGGGCTCTCCTCGGCTCTAGAATTTACTGGTCTCCTTGTCGACGGCGAAAGGAGAAGAGGAGTACGCGATTTACCCATCTTATAGTCAGAAGGCCTGCCTTTCCTTGTCTTGCCTCAGGCTGAAGTTAAAACTTCTTTCCAGAAGGCTTATGTTTTACTTTGGCTTCTCTCACGAAGCAAGTTGCCCACAACTCGCCATCGGCTGCTCGAGTGAGGTTCCTGGAGGTTCCAGAAGTCATCAACAACGAACCTTCTGCCTGAATAGAAGACACAGCCATCAGCTAGGAGATGACAGAGCGTCTGCGTGGAACAAATTCACCAGTAACAAGTCTCTGAAAATGGGAAAACAGCATAGGAAACTTGTTTTTTTATTCGCTCCTTTTTAACTGAGGCATCAGAATTCAAGGTGACAGCTCCTGCAACATGACGCATGAGCAAAATTTGAGATTTCGGTGAGGTGGTCTCATCCGTTGTCTCGCATAGCTCTGAACAACGCTCCCAGATTGACAAATCACCACCATGGGAAACGGATCAGAAAAGTTTTTCGTTCTGTGGAACATACAAATTTCTGTTCATTCTTATGTGATCCTGCCGATTTCAATTCTCATTTCAATTTTCAAATTTCAACACAGCTGCAACACACAGTATTCTTAAAATTAATCCAACAATTATATTCTTACCTGGCTTTCCAGAAGGGACAGCCACCCCAAGCATAAAATGGGAAATCAGACCGCGGCGACGCCCTTTACCAAAGTATCCTCCGACTATAAGCAAGTCTAGGTTGTTCATAAGTCCATCAACATACTCTGGCTTTAGTTTGTACCAGCCAGCTTTCCTCGAGTTTAGTTTGTAAATTGATTGGGGATTTTTGACGACGACTCCTTCTTCGCGATTGTCAATTGCATTGTTTAAAACGTCAATGGCTTCTTGTCTGTAAAAACCAAAACCAAAATTACAACACACTCTGACCTGTAGCGCAATAAATACAAAAATAGGCATTTTATGTTAAGAGTTTATGTGATAAATAATAAATTCAACATTATCTCACTCCAATAGTTCAGCAGCGGCAAAATGTTCACAGGGCGAGTCATAAGTCTGTTGTACCCCATCAAACGTACTTGTCCCATAGGATCTAGTTTTGTCCCTAATCTGAATTTGAATTAATACTGGCAGTAAGCAGTAGTGCTTTTGGCACCAGGATACCCACGAGGCTACCAGTTATTGTAATTGTAGAGCAATATGGAAGGAAGTACAGTATCCATCTAGTCTCTGTTTGCAATGCATTAGAGGACGGAGGTTGTTTCAATAGTGTGTTGACACAGTCTGTTCCAGGTGTTAACCACGCGAAAAGGTAAAGTGCTTTGGCAAAGGGTAGAATTATGTCTCTTCTTAAGTTGTTTTGAGCATCTTTACTTGTTGAAAGTATGAACCATTGACTGACTGAGTCAAAGTCCGAACATCCTCAAGGCCTGAAGAAGACATTTGAGGGATGTCGAAAATTTGCAGGACAAAGTAGGTGTCCTTGAAATGAATATAGGCGAACTTTTTGGTGTTATTTTTATGACTGCTGTATCAAAAGTTATTTTACCACACCCCTCTTCTGAGCCAGAGAATGCAACAAATAAAATACAATAAGAATCTGACAGTGCAGACATTTCTTTGTAACGCAAGGGAAATAAGTTGCTTATAAATCAAAAGTTTTTAAAGGCGAAACTTACTTGGAACTAATTTCTGTCCTTGCCGTATATTGGATACGTCCTTCAATCGGAGTAAACACATCTTCTAAATATGTGAACCTTTCTTTTATCGGCAAGTTTGACAAAACTTTGTCGTTCAACATCAGGATGTCAAAAGCATAAAAGCAAGGCTGACACTCGTTACCATCTTTTAAAGATTTCACATCTATATTTTCCTCCTTTGTTACTGTAACAAAAAGCAAATATGAACACTTGAGTTTTGGAGAAAATGGTAAAAAAATAAAAAACCCCACTCTACGGGTGTCCACTATTTCTTTTTAACTAGCTTCTCACTAGCCCAGCAGCAGAATTTTCTGCAATTGTCGGGGACACCACTTTTGGGGAAAAAAAATGTTTACGTACTGATTTTTAATATAATTTCTTCATCGATTTAATCTCTCTATTGGCTTGGCTATTCCACTGATGGATGGAAAGGTCTTGCCGAGACGATTAAAGTTTAAATAACAAAATGCGGTGTATTCGATCACCAAACTCGGAAACAATGATGAAACGGCAGAAATTTATTCACAGACGCCTTCCACCATAAGCGACGTATTGTCACACGCCACACTGAATCTGCTACTGATTTTAAGACCATAAAAGCAATTTTTGTTGGTCCTCAGACACAAGCAGGTTTAAAAAAATAAGTGCTAGTCGAGCCTTTTAATTTACTGTAATCAACTGTTGTTTTTTCTTTTTTAATTTCATAAAAGACTGACCGATTTTGCAGTTCTGTGAATTTTGAAACTTGATCGTTAAGTTGAGAGCTTCCCCAGTTCCTACGTTATGCAGAAAAATTGCAGGAGCAGTGAGCAAAGCAGAGCTGAGTGGTTAGGGACTTGGTCTCCTAGCCAAGAGGATGGAAAGACAAATCTAGCAAATGCGCAAGTGGAACTTTAAAAAAGGGTCCCTGTACGTTCAAGGCAGACATGTTGTATTGCAATACTACAGTTCATGTCTGGCCTAGGGCTGGGATCGGTTACACGGATTATAAAACCCATATCCGAAAAACGTTTGATGCGGGCACCATTCAAAACACGCGGTGAACGAGCCAAAAAATAGCCAAGTGGCATCATTTAGGCCTACTAATCAAACACTCAAAATCAGTGAAAGTAGAAAAACGGGGTGGGTAGGGGGCAAATTATTTACAAATAATCCGCGTGGGCTTGTTGTCCCATCGAAGCTGCTTACTTTCTTTGAAACAAACTGCTGTTCGTCAGCGCGTACACGAGGCAGTTAAATACAAGCTGGCCAGCATCTGCCCTCCCCGCGTCGTGGAGAAGTGGACTCGTCTATACCTAGCGCGAGCGGCAGGGAAGCGACGTCATAACACGTAAACGAAATGCGTTGCTACCCGTAAACGCAAACATGCTAATTTTTCTGGCTCATAATTTGAAATGAATGGAACATTAATACCAAAAACGTTGTGTTAAATTTTGTTTTGTCTTTGGCGTCGTGGAGAAGTGGACTCGTCTATACCTAGCGCGAGCGGCAGGGAAGCGACGTCATAACACGTAAACGAAATGCGTTGCTACCCGTAAACGCAAACATGCTAATTTTTCTGGCTCATAATTTGAAATGAATGGAACATTAATAACAAAAACGTTGTGTTAAATTTTGTTTTGTCTTTGGCTTACATTGTCGTAAATAGGCCTAAGCCATCGTGTCGAAATTTTAAAGCTACATAAAGTCAAAGTTCTTGATAAAGTAAATACTTAATCAAGTTCAACTTTCTTCTAGTTTAAATCCCAAAATGCAACATGTAGTCAATAATTGTGCTTGTCTTACCAAGGCCGAAATCATATTTTTTTTCAGTTTGTTTTTTAATAATATATTACGCAGGTGTGACATTTTTTTGGCTGTTTTTTTTGGGGGGGGCTGAAAACGTAAAAACGGTTTTCGTGTAACCGACCGAAAAAAAACCGGTTAAACGGATAACTAAAAAACCGGAAAGTACCAGCCCTAGTCTGGCCAGTATTTTATAGTTATGGATGGACACCAATGTCATGGAAGTAGTTTTAAATGAAGTCCACACTAAATCAAGCCATCATTAACTCCAGAGGAAAATCTTATTCTTCAGCTCTACAGGGATAAGTGATAAGGCTGCACCGAACACAAATTTTTTAACTGAACCGAACCAAATCATCAAACCAACCTTAAATGAACCGAACACACAACACTTCCAAACCGAACAAAAGTTTGCCAAACCAATCAACCTGTAAATAAATACAGATGCAAACCTATTTACATTGCCTTTTGGACTTATATGTCAGAACTGCCTGAGCGGATAATCGAACCCACGACCATTGGAATCAAAGGCCGAGGTCCTACCACTGAGCCATACTGACACGGCCTGTTAAAAGGAAACGTCCATAGGCAGCATGCATATCCTTTCCTTTCCTTTTGTGGCATTTCCTTTTAATAGACCGTGTCAGTATGGCTCAGCGGTAGGACCTCGGCCTTTGGTTCCAAAGGTCGTGGGTTCGATTCCCCGGTCAGGCAGTCTGATATATAAGTCCAAAAGGCAACGTAAATAGGTTTGCATCTGTATTTATTTAACTCTTGTTGAGCCTTTGGCTTTACCATCCTTAATCAACCTGTAAAATAGAATTTAAAACAATTTGGCTCACAAAGATTTATATTTAACAAAATACAAGATTCTCAACAAATGCTGTTACGTTCACATGGAATTGTAAGTGAACAGATGTAGAAACTAAGTTTCAGCACAAAGAAATCTCCAGCGTCTTTACATTTTCCCTCACAACTTTTGAACGGTTATAGCTAGGTACTTGTGGTTTGGACCATCAGAAAGATGGCAAAAAACCTTCAAAATGGTTTATTCAAATATTAAAATCCGTCAACCAGAAGTGGAAATTTGGTCGGTTCGGTATTTTTTGTTTTGAAATGTCGAACACCGAACCAACCATCGTCTGTTCAGTACAGCCTTGCTGTACAGCTAGCGAATTCAACCAAAAGCGTAAAGTTGTGAGCTTGATGGCAAAAAAACCCTTCGTAAAATTGTTGCTGTCAAGCTAGTTTTATTTGGTCATCTTGCGCTCCAGTCCAACACTACCCATAAGATTATGGTCAGGATTCCACAGATATTCTTTTACCTGGATTGAAGGTAGGCTGATGAAATAAACTACACACGCAATCATGTTTGCAAGTCCCAACATATTCAGTTTTGCATCTGTATTTATTCCAATATTCTGGCTCGTAATGCATTTTTAACGGACAAACTGAAAATCTGGTACGCGATAGGTACTTACTCACGCAATTATTACGAGAATTATATCCAATCATTTCTCCATCAAGTATACAATTTTTCACTTTATCGTTAAAGCTTTTGTGGATGTACTGGGTAATGGAACCTTCCTGTGGGTTAGTTCCAAAATGTGTGCTGTAATCATTGCCACTGGAAACAATGAAAAAAGAAAACATGACACATACATACGCAAACTAGGATGATAGGACAAAAAATTAGTACATTCACAAAATTTAAAGTAGTCATAGAAAAAAAAAATACATTGCTTTACCTTCGAGAAAAGTACATGTACTTTTTCCTATCCATGTGAAGTTGCATTCGTTCCCCATCATGCTTGGTTTCGGCGTAAAATTTTTCCTGATTCATGAGCTTTTCAATCTTTAGGCAAAAGCAAACAGTTTAATAATCAGAAGATGTCGCAAATCCAAACACTGTTTCAGCTCGGCGTGTAATTACCCTCCTAGTACTGTACTGACTCAAATATAAGTAGGCCTTTTTTTTATATTTTCTCGTAAAAAATTGTAGCATTGTCTTGTCATGTGTAAACATGTAACTTGGCCAAATTTTGGCCGATTTCAATATTCCAATACGCTGTTCGTATTGTTTTTTGAAAAGCTATCTGGTGGTGCTAATTTCAAGTCAGTGCGAATAGTTTTAGAATTATTCAGAAAAACCTACAATCTAATTTGAAATCACAGTTCATATTACTTCACTAATAAAGCCGATTTTTTAAAGATGGGATATTATTCAATATCTGCAAATTTTCGACAAACCAATGAGAGATGTACAACTATCCTGTCCGTTTGTCTTTTCAGGCTTCTATTACTGGTATCATTGATCATTTGGTTTACATCTTGTAGCATGCAATTTGAAACAGACGGTTTTTGCAGCCCTGAGTACAAAAACCATCTGCTTCAAGACCACATACTACACGATGTGTTAATAAGTTTAATTTAATAGAATTAACCTTATTCAAATGAAGTATCGTTATTGATTCAATAAACTACCATCTTTTAGTCTATTAATTAAGTTACTTGTAAACACTAGTCTTATACAACGTCCATTTCAGCTATTAGCCTTAATTAATGCAAGCTCAAGCCACTAGCAGACAGCTTTCTACAGTGCCTTAAGCCCGGTATACTCAGCTAGAAGCCAGATCCTGAGTTATCCAGATTCACCTTACACATCAGTGACCTAGTTTCTCAGCCAATGAGATCATTTCTCATCTCCAGCCAGAGCCCAAAGGAGCTCCTAACTAAACAATAAAACAGGATGCACTCATAAACAGAAGCTGTTGAGAGGATTTACTTGTCTTTAATTATTTGTTTGACACCAGGTTGCCACCACTTACTGAGCTCCTTGGTCCCAGACCTTCTTCAGCAGCGCCGCAGCATAAGATAAGTAGAAAGTTGGGAGTAATTTTCCTTTTATGGACTTAGACAAGTTTAAAAGAAGCTTCACTTAAGGACTGTAGTCCCGGCTGGTGTTCGGCAAGAACGCATCTTTTAGATTCATCCACACCCCTTTCACCTTATTTAATTTAAGAGTGCTGGAACTAAACTGGGAGTTTACAAAGGAGCAACCCAAACCCTAAATAACTCTGAATAAACCGATTTTTACTTAAACCTAAAAGCAACCTTGTGTGGTCTCCCTTCTTTCCATACAGATAGTGATTAGTTACCGATTTATTTGCTGCTTGACAGAACGCCGGCCGGTATGAGCTATCAACTCGTATACAGTTGAATCATTGATTAAGTCTAACAAACTAGATTTACGATAGATTTACAATGGTGTCAGGAGTGGAATTTGAACCCACGCCCACGTGATAAACGATATCCAAAAGCGGACTGAAGAAGACAAACGGACAGTTGTACATCCGCCATTGGTTTGTCGAAAATTTGTGGATATTGAATCTTTGAAAAATGAGCGTTTATTTAGTGAAGTAAGACGAACTGTTTTTTCAAATTTTTCGCATTTCCAATAGAACACCGCACGGGTTTGTCTACCTAAAATCCATCAAAAAAAGGTGTTGTAAGAATCCAAAAATCTAAGTATTTATTAAAAATATTGAATTTGAGTAGATTTACGGGCAACCATACTAGTAATGATAAAGGGTACAAATAATGATGATAATGTAAAAGTTGTCCGTCTAAGTGTGCCAATTTTTTTTATTCAAGGTATTGTAATTTTTTGTTTGTTTTGATTCCCCAACTGAAATTCATCTTATATTTGAGCCCCCTTACATTTGGGCTAGTACGCTGCATTCTCATCGATTTTCGTCAGCAGTGTGTGTGTCTTCCTTAAGGATCTCGATTTTAAACAAACAAAAAAAAAAACTTAATACAAAACCATAGTAACCTAGTGCTTCAGATCAGGCATCACATCGGAAGTACGAATTTGTGTCATGTTTAGTTATTTACATATTGTATCTAAAGGTAGCGACTGACCACATTTGGAGCCGTGCTACGCATGTTAACCACCTAAACATACGCGCGCAGCATATAGTTCTGCGCAGTAGCAACAAGTTTCGGTTTCACTTTCAGTAGTGTTCAAACATGGCGACCGCGTGTTCACCCCACGGTTACTACTCGCATCATTGTAAAGGCAAGCCCTTGACCAGTGGAAAGAAGCAAATAGTGTTGATGTGTACAGCATGACCGGCTGTCAAAACCCAGGAATGTTCGTAGAAGATGTTGTAGCCAAGACTGCAGCGCTGACAGGTGTTAAGTCAAGCAGTATTTTCAGCATCAAGAAAGAATTTCGGCAGAGGGAAGGAAAACTGAGCACTCCCGG
>JAHWFP010131062.1:0-11660 GCA_023313725.1 Lithobius niger | reverse complement strand
GAACCATACACCATGCACGCATAATCAAGTTTGCTGCGGACAAGGGCTCTGTAGAGGCGCAACATAGCAGTGCGATTGGCACCCCATGAAGTGCCCGACAGAACCCGCAAGATGTTACGTGCCCGCAAAGACTTGTCTTTAAGTTGGCGCAAGTGTGGAAGCCAAGATAACCTGCAATCGAACACCAGACCCAGGAAACGTGCCTGTGGGACAACAGGAATCTGCGCCTGCCCCAAGTACAGGCAAGGATCTGGGTGCAGTGTTCGTTGGCGGCAAAAGTGAATGCACACAGTCTTGTCCGGAGAAAACCGGAAACCATTACTGACCGCCCAGGCCTGGACTTTGTTAATCGCCAGCTGTAGCTGCCGCTCGCAGGTCTGCGTGCGAGCTGCCCGAAAGCGCAGGCCAAAGTCATCGACAAACAATGACTGGGGAACAGCAGCTTGCTGAGCAATGGGGTTGATCCCAATAACAAACAAGATGACACTAAGAACACCTCCTTGAGGCACACCATTCTCCAAGACAAACGGGCGGGAAAGAGTCGCCCCGACACGAACACGAAAAGAACGGCCTGAGAGGTAGGCGGAAAGCAACAGGCTTAAGTGGCTTAAGTCCAATACCAGCTGTACACACCGGATTTGCACCTCCCCATAAAAAATTAACTACTGAATCCAGTTTAGCACTCAAATCCAAGATGGCAGTGTCAGTAGAATTACTAGCTGTAAGAGGTTGGCTAAAATAATTTGGCACACAAGTATGTATTTGAGTTGACACTTGGCTTGGTCCAGGCAAGGGTGCAGAATAATTTGGCATTGAAGATACAGTTACTGAAGGCTTTCCAAGCATTTGGAACACAGGGTCGTTTGGCAAAATAGAACATGTTTGAACCTGTCCAGAGGGGTCAGTCCATGTTAGGGTTACTGGCATTAGCTGCTGCTGCTGCAAATTAGCAGTAATTGTTACTGAAGCTACACAAGCAGGAGGAAAAGGAGGTGGAAAAGGCAAATTCACATTTGAAGGCACACCTGGTACAAATGAAACACCCCCTGTAACACTAGTATAACTTGCAACTGGTGAAAATAATTGTCCAACATTTGGTAAGGTCAGTGTAGGGCTTGACACACTAACATTTAGGCTTGCTGATGCAGTACTTAGACTCAAATTAGGTGTCACTTGAACATTAGGGCTAGCTGGAGGAAACTGAGCTGCTAATCTTGATGGAGTAACCCCTAATGGTGATTGCACAACTTGTGGAATAATAGGGGTAGTCATTTTAGCTGCTTGTTCCCTTCTAGACCTTTTCCCTATTTTAGTAGGGTCCCAACTTAAACTCCAAGAGTCAGGGTCTGAATCTAGCTTAGACCTAGTAGACCTTGGTCATAAAATCTCCCAATACTGAAAGTGTTCGGCCTATAGGCTATGGAAAGTCACTTCAAGGCTAAAACTTAGTAGCCTACACAAATCAAAAGTAATCAGGATAACGTCTCAACAAAGGTAAAAGTCAAAAGGCACTAGCCTACATAGGCCCACACAATATCTTCCAATAAAATAAAAAGCACTGACTGATCCAAACTGATCTTCACCACATTATAAAAGTTATTGCTATCTCAACACAGTTCACAATACTCACAACTACTCATGTTGTCTCTTGGTTACTCACTGAAGGCTGGGTACCAGGGGGAAATGGAACACCCAAGATGGCTGCTGGCATTCCAGAAAGGCTTCATGGTGAAAATGGGTCCTTTCCTAGGTGAAAAATGGACGGCCGATGCACCACTTGTGCAACCCCGTTATGCCCGGTACAAGGAAGAACACCAGAAGGATGGTAAATTCAGGGTTTATTCCAGGCCACGCAGTCTGTCCTCAGGAGATGTTGTCCAATGGATCAAGGATGCTCTGATCAGGGCTACTAGCAGAGTGGCACACTTCAGGAGGAGTTCTTAGCTGGTTAGGGACTAGCTCCCAGAGTGAGGCTGCAAGGGGCTGCAAGGCCTTAAGTACCTAGAGCTGCAGCCAGTACCAGCCACTGGTGGTGCAAGGTACTTCCTGTACTATATCCTGGTATCCCATGATCCATCTCTGCTAACAAGCTACCCCTAGGGGTAGGCAAGGCCACAGCCATTCAGACCACTGATCCCCAGGTACTAGACCATATATCAAAGTACATAGCTTTACTGCAATACATCAATAAAGATACAGAGTATACAGAATAGATACCATGGAGCCATAGCATCTAGGTAAAGAGGCCCACTTAGGCCCTAGCTTAAGAGTACGAGGAAGCTGTGGAAACCGTCGTTGTAGAAAGCTACTCCCAACATTGAGCTTGCATGCATCCTTAAACCCATTTTAAAAGAACTCGTTGAGGGGCGCCATACTACCCCCAATGCACTCAAAATTGTTCACGACCTGGGAGGATATCAAGTGCCTCCAGGGTTTGAATTTGTTTCCTTTGATGTCGAAAAAATGTTTCCATCATTGGACCATTGACCTTACGGAAATCTCTCGAAAATTAACAAACGAAACCTCCCCCCCCCCCTTGCTCCTCAAGCTTCGGTGGGATAATGATACTTTCATTAGTGCAGTAAAAGTCATTTTTGAAACCACCTTCTTTGAGTATGGAGGTAAATATTACCAACAAATCAATGGTGTACCGATTGGAAGCCTATTTTCAACTTTCTTTTGTGACATAGTTCTGAATGTAGACGATAATAAATTGGTTGAAAAATTTCCACAAATTAAATATTACAAGCGATACATCGACGATAGTTTAGCACTTCTACAAACACAACTTAAGTTATTAATCCTTAATTTTCTAAACAGCATAATTAATCACTCACTTACACTATGGAGTCCTCTAAAAACAATGCTATCCCATTTTGATGTAAACGTCATTATTAACGATAATAGCCTAATCGAATTCGCGCACTTCAGAAAAAGTATGCAGGCGACTCGCACCCTGCATTGCAACTCCTATGTTGATGCCCACTACAAAAGTAATGTAGTAATAAATTAAGTTAAACGTGTTGTCTCACACACCAGTAATGCTGACTTATTGCAGCATGAATTTCATTACATCTTGCAAAAGTATGTTGAGAATGGGTTCCCACTCGGGTACGTTAATAAATTAATTTCAAAAGCTTTGACCCCCAAAGCTTTGACCCCCTCCCCCTACGAGTTTCATTGCTCTGCCTTACTTTAAAGGCATCTCTGAAGTCCTTAAGAAGAAACTTAACATCAATAACATCCGACTTGTTTCAAACAGCCACCAAAATATTAAGCAGCTGACCATGCACCATGAAAATAAAAATAATAACAAATCACACGACATGCTTTCCACACGCAATACTGTTTATCGAATTCCCTGTACGGAGCCAACCTGAACTGCTACATATGAGGACAATCCCTTCAAAAACTTAAGGAACGTATGGCATCCCATAACTTAAACTTCAAGTTAAAAGTCGAATCAAATTCTTTAGTGCAACACTGCCTTTCAACAGGCAAGTCGCCAGACAAATACGCAACAGGCCACACCCTCGACTTGGACAAGGTCCAAATCTTGTTTCCAAGAAAAATACACCAGAGCACGAATTAATCTTGAAACGCTTGTTATCCATACACATACACCACCTGTACATAACCACTTAGTGCCAGATAACAAATTTCTAAAAGAATATTTTCCTGTAATTAAAACACGTAAACTCGACTCTTTGCCATGCATATTGTAAAACCCACATAACGAATGCATCGCACCTTTGAAACACGTGACCCTGATTTGCATACACCATGTCTTGCGACGTGGCATCCAGACGGAGCTGATGGGTCGTTGCTTTTCGGCTGCCATTTCTGCCTCTTTTGAGGGGAGAAATTGGTGGTTTTTATCCGTTTTAAATGACTGTTTTATGTTTTTAATAAAGGTTGACTTAGTGTGTTTTGCCATGCTTTAATTTTATTGCTATACTGAAAACAAAAATTGATAATTTTCGAAACGTTGTTTGTATTTTTATGTAGCACTGCTTGGTTGCCTTCATATAACAGATCGGTGCTGCAAATGGCCTTGCCCTGCGACTGAAATTGTGTTGAATGAACGTAGTTGGTGTATTTTTTAAACATAAGGTGAATACTTGTTTGTTTTCCAGAAGTTTTTTTTTACCTTGCCAACACCTATCATGTAATTGGTAGCCAAGATTTGAGGATAAATAAAGAGCTTGTGCAACTAAATGAGGTTTGTCAATTCTACGCGTATTCTTTGTGTACCTTGCACAGCGACGGCAATTTTGAATTTAAATTATTTTAATCAAAACAACGCTGAGCCTGGTCCACACCATTTGTTCAATTGAGTGATATTAATGGTTTAGCAAGGAGGAAGAACGAGGAAAATATAAAAACAAACCGAACAAACCTAGCAACAAATTGATTGTTGGCATGTAATAGTTAGTCTTCCAGATTTTAATAGCATAATTACACACGCCCTTGATCACAGATAAAAATAACAATATGTGCGTAATGGACATTGGCTTGCTAATGGAGCTGAAAACTGAAAAAAACTGAAAGTATGCTTATTTAATGTCGTCGAGAAGCATTAAATGACTAAATAAAAAGTTTTTTTACTTGTTACCTTGAAGCCACTAAGTACCAATTTATAGAACTAATGTGAAATTGAAGCCACTGAGTACCAATCCGTAGAAATAATGTGTCGTGTACAACCAATGAATATAAACTAAGTAACTGTTAGGCCTGCATGCCCTTTCTAGGGGCAACATGCTGCATATTGGCCACTAGCAAATAATTTCCTTGAAAAGTTGTCAAGAAATGATTGCAATTTGCAAGTAGCAGCAAAAAAAAAAAACGGAATGAAAATCATACCCATTGTCAACGAAAATAAAATTTAAGTGGAACACTGAACTGTTAATCAAGTTGTCTTCTGCTACATTGCATTGTAATAAAAGCAGTCAGTAGAAAGCTGGATTTTATACAAGAGGTAAGATCCACGCATCAATAGAAAAAAGATACACTAAAACTAGTACTTAACTAACAACATGATAATAGACTAAATATCCATGACGTGAGAATTTCCAAAAACGCGATGCTAGAAAATTATTACGTAAGGTATATTTCCATCCAAAACATGTATGTGTTTTTACATAAAACTAGTTGATTATTTTTTTCGAAGTATCAACATTAGTTTGAACACATTTTCCACTTTGCACTATTTTGTATGTTTGATGTTTTCATCGAGTTGAAAATATGCACTTCAAAATAAATGAACGAAAAAATTTTTTTTGCAGGAACAAGCCTCCACATCTAACAAATAAATCACTCCAACTTAGTTAAGTATTTATCTCAGAGAGCTGATAGAACTCCACTATCTTGTTGACTACTACTCCAATCTCTTCAAGTCTCCTTATTGCCAGCATTCGACTCGATCTCGTCAATTCTTGAAGCTTGATTGGAAGATCGTGTGCATAAATAAGCCATTTTGATCACCTACGAATGAGATATAGCAATGATATACCAAATAAAAATAATTAATCCATATTTCACTTACACAAAGATATTACTATCAAATTAATTAATATAAATATGAATTTTAGTAATTTATTTTCAAACACAAAACTCTTAACACTATAGTGTATATTTTCACGTGACGTTTGTAGATCTATACCAAACTGCTCTTCTTTTTTTCTGTTCTTTCCAGCAAAACGTAATTTTACTTATTCAACCTAAAGTAAACCGAAAGCCAACACCAATCTTAAACAATTCTCTCGAAGAAATATCAAGAAATTAATTGTACAATCCAAGCCGCAGAAATATATCTGGAATGAAAATCCAATCCATAGTCAACATTGATAATTCGGCTACTGGATATGCCGTTCCACCATTTCTGGACAAGAACAAACCTTTGTGGTTTCGCATTATTTGGGGTGTTCTGATCAGCATATCATTTTGCATTTGTGTCTACCAAATTATCGATCGTTTCAACTACTATCTATCAGAGCCCATAGTAACAGATGTTGCTATTGTCAGGAATAGCACTATTAAGCATCCTTCATACACCATCTGTCTCGGAAAGGACTATACCCCGGAACTCAACTATCTAAAAGAACAGTACGTAATAAAGAACAACCTAAGCATCGATATTTGCTCCATGAGCAACTACGAACTCGTCGACCGTGGAGCATTGGAAAACTACAGCATGTTGTGGAGTTACATGAATTCTAGTCAACTGAACGTTCACTCCGCTTCATACATAGTAAGTTTGTAAACTGTATTCACTAAACTCTTTTTCTGGTTGCTGGTATGGGTAAAAGTAGATTAGAATGTTCGTAGGGGAGGGGAGTGTTGCTGATTTATGGTGCATCAACAGCTAGGTCGTTAGTGACAACCTCAGTCACAGTGCAATTAGAAATGCTTTAAGTTTCAGCATTTACTTAACCACATGCATTTTATTTCCCAGGAAACTTTAGTACACGCATTTCACTTATCGTTTTACCAATTTACTACTTAAGGTGTTGTTTTTTCTTGTGTAAGAAATATCAGCAATATCATTTTCATGTCTGCAAAAATAATCCTGTTCAATAGAAATTTCAACGAGGCCTACGTCTTCAGGGCATTGATGGTGAGCCAAGATGCCTCCAACACACTGCAGTTTTTTTCACCTGAGGAAGGCTAGGCTCAAATTTGAAAAATTCTGAGTGTACTAAAGTTTGTTAATTAGATGCTTTTCCCACATTGTTTGAGCAAAACGTTTAGGAAGCTTGCTATTCCTAAGTTGCTATTTTAAAATTTGTATATCTCTGAAGGAGATTTTTTTGTTGCAGTTAGAATTGAAATGTGTTGTTAATATATGCAATTATAAAATGAAATTAACAGTAGTATAATCATCACTTGCAGTATATTAGAAAGATTTGATTCGTAAATTTCGAGTGTCATTTACGCTTCCTCTCAGAGTGTAAGCATGAAAAACTGTAAATAATAAAATTATGTACAAAAGCAATGTAGAAAAGCAACAACAAGAGACATTCAAATAGATCCTGCCCACCACGTGAAATTTCGGCGTACCACCACTTTAAAATAAATACCAACTCCAAGGAATTATTGTTGGTGTATGGTACTTTACGGCGCGTCGAGATCTATAAGTCTTCAGCACCAGTCTCTGTCACAGTGCAGTGGTCCGAGTTGCCACTGGACCACGTATTACAGAGTTGTTAAGTAAACCCCAAATCAAGGTCTTATCGTACATCTGTACCTCCTGCAAAAATTAAAAAAAAAGACAGGTGGACAAAATCATCACCCAGATCATAACCAGGAGATGGAAACGGTGACAAGTATCATCAAGATAGTGACATCCCACAAGCACGTGATAGACTGTAAGTAGCTGGAGACTCCAGTGACATTTAAGAGGGAAATCCCCCTCAAAAGGAAACAAGGTGTTGATGGGACCAATGCATAAACGTGTCAACATCACGCGTGCCAAGCTTGGACAGTGCCTTTGATACATCGCAACTTATTCCCGTATTGCTTGTCCCACCAGGCTTACCAAGCAGTACGCAACCTCAGACTCATAGTTAGAAAGGTCTCGGAGGGAACAAGGCTGAGATCCCTCTTAACAGGATCAGAATTACGTCCCTTTCTCAGCCCCTTCCCAGCTATCCCAACAATGGCCTAAGATCAAACAGAAAATCAGAGATTTGCCACTGGCGAGAAAGGCGGGCAGTCAGAATTTGGATTAGCAGTGTCGGAGGAGTCCGGGGATTGTACGAAGTCAAGGACTACAGAGCACTCATGGAATGACTAAAGAAGATAAAATGCGTGCCGTGAAGGTCAACGATCCCTTCAACAGCCAGACAGAAGTATTAAAAGCAATGCCGAAAATAACAGTCTGATGAAAGGCAATGGGAAGCTGTTTCTCCCACAAACACACTTGCACATGCCACGTCAACTTTTGACTTTGACTCATTGGAGAATAGCTATCAATATCAGAATACTGATAACAGCAGTCGGAACTTTTGCAAGTACCTTGCTGGGGGAGTGGAGCATTTTATAAGGGCTTTCAGTCGGAATGTGCTGCCGCTTAGGATGTTGAATAAGAGAAGCCCAGAGTGCACAATGTCAATGTCAACATTATCCGGCGTTTCGAGCTGACTGAAGCTCATTTTCACTGAGAATAAAAAACACAAACACTTAAAATTGGATAAAGGTGCAAACAGAGCCGAATGCAGGCAAAACTGCGTAAGTCAAAACAACAATTCGAACAAGTTTTAAAAGGGAGAATTTAATAAATTTTTTAAAAAGAGGAAGATTAGGCTGCTCTTGTTCATCATACTTCGTTCTAGTGCTTACTTTTTCCTAATGAAATTTAGAACACTTCAAGGGGCTACTTGCAGCTCCCCATGCTCCAAGATGTGGGGCCTTTTAAAGGATATCACGCAATAGGACTGTGGGAGCCTTTCATGGAACTCACCATTACCCACCCCACGTCTAGCAACCCACAAGTCTTGTCAAAAAATCATAAGCCGAACAGGACTGAACTGTATGGCTAATTGCTACTGGCGATTTACCAACGGTCGTTGTGAGGCTATAGCGTGTTGGCTCACAACTGGAGATGTCTGAAATGTCCCAGTCACCAAAAGCAGGCCACTGTATAGTACAGGATCTACAATCTGGACGGCCGAGTCACTAGCCAAAGCATAAATTATGCATGTATATCCACACTAACTGCAGAAAAGGGCTTGGTAGACGTGTAGTATATAACATAATCTGTGCCCCGTGTTGCAAATTTTGTGCACTTGTCATGTTTCTGGGGCCAAATCCCTGCTTTGCAAAGGTCGTTTCCTTTCAGTATAAAGTGCGAGTATCTTGTTATCTAATCCTAGGAGATCTCTTTATAAATATTCTTCTGACATTTGCTGGTGTGTTGCACAGCAATACCTTTTGTTATTTCGTGGGTGTCGGAGGTAACCTTTTGCTATCTAAAGAAATCTTCGTCCATGCTAAAGCAGTTAGTCTCCTAAGTAGTAAGTTAGTATCTCGATTATGTCACAAGAATTCCGATTGCATTTGATGGCGATCGAAGACACCCTAATGATTTTGGGTCGTGAAGGATTTAAGATAAACATAAAAAAGACAAACTTTTGTAAGAAAGAAATAACCCTGTTAGGTTATAAGGTTACGAGTGAGGGGGTTTTGCCGAATCCTAGTAAGAAGGAGATGCTGGAGAATTGGCCACGCCCCAAAAGCATTAATGAGCTCCGAAAATATCTTGGTTTGGCGGGTTTTTTCCGCAGATTTGTGATGTTATACTCGGCGATTGCAGCGCCTCTATTTTCGGTGCTAAAAGGTAAAACTCCGAAATTTGTCTGGGGGGCGAAGCAGGAACAAGCTTACCAGAAAATCATGAAAATGTTGGTAAACGCTCCCTTGTTAGCAGCGCCTGATTACAATCAGCCTTGGATAATTATGGCAGATGCATCCTTCTCTGGGGCTGGAGCGATTTTGTATCAGGTCGATCCACTCACTAAGGAGAAGAAAACCATATATATACTCTCTAGACGTTTGACAGTTGCAAGCAGAGATTTTCTAATAGTGAAAAGGAATTAATGAGTATTATTTGGGCAATATGTAAGTGGCGTAGTTACATAGAAGGGGGTGTGATAACAATTTTCAGCGACCATAGGGCTCTTTCGGTTTTATCCAAGGTAAGCTCACCGACAGGACGCTTAGCGAAGTGGCTTGTGGAGTTGTCTCAGTTGGACGCTAAGATCTGCTTGGCTGGTCCCTTCCAAGCTGTCGACACACCATTAGGCCCCAACCCTCCTTTCCTTGTAGGTCCTTTATAATGGGTTCTTCTATGCCGGTTAGGCCTTTAATAGGCCTGTTTTTAGTTCCCTTATGCTATAGTTATTCTCACGTTAAGCTCTAAAATAGGTTAATTCCCTTCAAGTCCCTAAGTTTAGGGTTACTCTAGTCTTGTTAAGCAATGTGAACGCCTTATAGTTTTTTCACTCTACCAATGCTTCATCAAATCATATCAAAAACCAAAACTGGTAAAAGGGGCAGCCAAGTTCCGAATGGTTCGGCCCTTCAAACGAGTGATTTCAACACACCAAAATATTCGCTAAGTTAATCAGTTAATCGCACCGCTCAATAGTTCGGAGGTTAAATGAAAACTACAACCTTACTACTTTCGGTAGCAATGTTCAAGTTTTCATTTAACGTCCAACGTATTATTCGGTGCGATTAGGTTGGCGAATGTTTTAGTGTGTTGCTATTACTGCTTGAAGTGCCGAACCATTTGGAGCTTGGCGGCCCCTTTGACCAGTTTTGGTTTTTGATATGATATCACTCCTTTTTTTTAAACTGTGTATTAGACTCAACTCCACTACCGTGCAGTTGTGTAATAAAGTGCTACGTCAACAAGAAATTGGGTTTCAACAATTTGCTACTACCTTTTGCCTAGAGGCCAAACTATTCTCAACTTAGTCACCTCTTTATAGGTTTTTGGTTTGGTTTCAATTTTGTTGTAATTTGTTTTATTTAGTTAGTTTTGGTGTGTTGATATCACTCCTTTGAAGGGCCGAACCACTCTCAACTTGGTGGCCTCTTTACCAGTTTTGGGGCTTTGTTTTTTTTGCTTTGTATTTAGTTTGTTTATTTTTCGTGAATTGGACGTGAATACAATTTCTTTGGCAACGTTGTTTAGATTGATCGTGATACACAAGTGTGTCAGTATACACGTCGTCGTTGTCCGAACTTTGGCCGTCCAATGAGCGACGATGCCGACAATACTAACAATGGTTATGACAATACTTTTGTACTTACGTGCCGTCCCACGCCATTGCCGTTACAGCCCCGGGCTCTAAACCATAAAAGTACGCAGTTCGTATTCTACTGCACCAATTCGTCCAATTTCATGGGTGGAAGCCTTCCCGTTATCTCGGTATCGATTAATAATCCCTTATGGGATTTAACATGGGGATGAGCGAATTAGCTAGCTATAGTTAGTAGTAACACATTTGTAACGTTATTGAGGGTCAGATTTTGCATTGAAAGCAGCGTATCTGGCATTCCCACACGAGTTAATATTGTCAGGTGGGTCATTGCTCTCGCTTCACCACAATTTAAGCTTTCGTACCGCATTATTATTTTATCCCAAGTAGCTGAAATGTGCTCAACTATGCTTCAAGATATAAGACACTGACGCTATGGCGTCGGGTTACAATGGTTTACAACCACAACAGTTGAATTGATGTGATGTTTGTTGTGATGTTTGTTGCCTAACTTGGCGCGACACACTTGCGTGTGTCTAGATCTTAAACAACGCTTAATCAAACCTAAGATTCCCACACTTCGGTCCCTAACTCCAACCAAAAGTTCACTTTTTCCGACCCCAACCCCAAAAACCTTATCGAGCGTTAAATAAAGCAAACAAACCGTAACATCGATTTGGAATGAAACTCGAACTGCTACCTAGTGCTCGGAGTGACACTGGTGTGCTGCTAGAAGTGGTGAAGTAGCACTGCAAACTCACTAAGCGAGTGAGATAGAGGGGTCTGCACCCAGACGAAAGATTGAGTAGCCTACTCCTGAACAACCGGATTACCTGACGCGTTAAATCAAGTCTCCTGTGCCCAGCAACACAGAAGTCACAACTGGACAAAAGA
>JAHWFP010131053.1:0-12042 GCA_023313725.1 Lithobius niger | reverse complement strand
TATTGTAACATGTGGGAATATGTAAATTAATAAAATGTTCTTTTTTTACTTTTTATTCGTTCTTGTGTGCTTCTTGTGTTTTTGTCATGGATTATCTCAAAACCATGTGTTCCCAACACGTGGGTTGCTCTTTGCAGAGCACGAAGAGAGCGAGAGAGGTCAGGACAGTAACCTCCGACAAATTCATCTTTTTCACAGTAAAAAAAAATTACCCAATTTCTGTCACGCTGTACCACAACAATATCACAGTGATTCAGATTCGAATACAATTAAAAAATGTAATTTTACTACTCTACTACTATTGATGAGGATAACTAAATCTGATCACTAGTTCAGCATGGTTCCCATCGACACTTCATGTTCTGGGTCAGATGGCTTTGGCTGTGGACTTCAAGATCAAGCCCGTATTACGTTAGTTACTATTTACAACCTTGTAATAATTGTATCTAATACTGTATGCTTTTCCACCACCAGTGTTGCCATTGCGTAGGACGTGTGGCACGTTAGGTACGGTATCTTAGTTACAAATTGTTAACAACCATCTTAACTCTTGCCGTTCTAGAATACTTTTCCCCGGTGAGTCTTTCAGCCACATCCATTAGAATTTTTCAAACTATTTCCCCAAACTTATTGTAACCCTTAAACCTTCTTCTTGTCTTGGCCTTTACACACTGCCGTCCCTGGCTACATGGTCAGCGAGCTCTTAACATCTAATTTATCATCAGGAAAACGTGAACCGCTAAAGATAGTCAGTCGAATTCTTCTGCATGATCCAACTGCAGTTTCCCTTTCATCCCTCTACATGTTGGCCAGTTTCACCACTTCACTTTTAGGTCGGCCTTCTGTTTAGGCCCAACTGAAATGAATACCTTAACTCCACGCTCATTAATGCAGTTTGCAAAAACCTGTTTAGACATACAAAACAGTAGAGTATACCAATGCAAAATTAGAAAACAAAAATTTTCGGCAAAGCTCTCATTCATCTTTTTCAAAGAATACCTAAAAGATGTTTATATCAGAAAATACTACATAAACGTATAACAATTTAAAACCTAGTATGCAGCATTTTAAAATGGCCGGACAAACCTATATTGCCACAACCAAATAGTGAAGGTATTCAATTTGTTGCAGTTCTCGAGCTAATAAGCACAGTAACTGGTGGTTGTACTGTAGGTTTGACTGGTTATTTCAATCATACTATAAACTAGGTTTAAAGTGTTGCATGTTTTTGTATTATTTTCTGATGTTAAGCTAAAAGTTGTTATGTAAGCTTCGGTGAAAATTTGGGCTTTTAAATTTTGTATTGGTAGGCCTTTCTTCGTCTGCTTTGGGTTTCTAAATCGACTCTTTGATACCTGGTTGCTTTTTACCATAAAGAGCTACCACGAATTATTACGAAAAAGGATGTCAAAGTTCATGCGTAACAACAATAATGAACGATTTTTGCTTTTAATAATCTGTCGCAGGTGCTGAGAATGAAGGAGAGAGAAGAGAGAGAAAATAGAAAAACATGGGATGATATATTTGATTTCATACAAGTTTACCAAAGTTTCTCAGAGTTGTGTTGAAGCAGAATAAGTTGAAATCCCCCTTAGGATTATACAAGGGTTCTAGATTGCTGATAGCGAATCGGCATGGAGAAGACCATCCCTAGCACAGGACTAAAGTGGAGTGGTGTACGCCGTTTATCCACGACAACGCATGTAATGTATATGGGCAACAATCATTTGGCAGCACAGTTAGCTTGCTTCACGTTAGGATTAACGGACATCATGACATTGCCAGAAACTGTCTTAACGGCGTCGTCATTGTAACCTGCTGATTCTTGTTACTTTCGACAACTATGAACCCCGAGTTGTATATAGTCCGTAGGTAGTTTGTAGGTAGTTTGTAACTAGATTGAGCTCATAGTATTCTAGGCCAGACACTGTATGGAAGATAAATAGATAAATAACTACCAATCCTATTGTTGTCTCTGGGGTAGATGGCTGGGAACGATGAGCACCGCATAACTGATATCTTACATTATCTTACATTATAAACCAAGGTCTCATAGCAGAAATGAAGCAACGACGACCCCCGGAAGGAGAACCCCTACAATGAAAACGGGCGCGAGTATGTCAATTCTTTGGCTAGAAGTTGAAACTGGTACGTTGTTGCCTTGAAAAGAAATTGAATTTGGCACATTGTTGCCTCGAATAACAATGCAGAGGCATGTCTTAAATGACGTCATGGACGAAGGATAGTTATGTTTCACACGATACGGATTGCAAAAGCGATAAATTGAGAGTGAGGAGGAAGGCCTGAAAGGCAAATGCCCGTGTGTGGGGCAGTGCGTCTTTCACCAATAAGCATATGATTACCCATTAACTGAAAAACAACATCCCAAACAACAACCAAGCTCAGTCAACATTCAGGCAACAGTGATAAATGACATCACAAGCCAAAGCGATAAACAGGGAGTGGGACAGTGCGTCTAGGAGTTGGAGGTTCCTTAACGGGGAATGCCCATGTGTGGCGCAGTGCTTTGCATTGGGAGGGGGGAGAAGCGCATCGGTTACCACTAAGCATGTGATTACGCATTAACTGAACCTAAAAGGTACTTTTATGGGTTGTTAGGGGTGGAGACCATAGGAATGTCATTTGTACAAATCTCGCAAAAGGGGGAAGGGCAGTATTTAATTCAACTACCCATCCAAAATTCAACTATGTGTAGCAAAGGAGAGGTAGGAAAGGGGAGGGACCAGTAGGTGTATAGGAGGGGAACAGAGAAGGGAGGGCGAGGATGGGAGAAAAGCGGGTAGGGAGATGGGAGGGAGAGGATTGGAGGAAAGGGATAGTATTACAGGGGAAAAAAATTGCCCGTCGCACTGTACGTTCAGGCAACACGGAGTGAAAATGGGGAAACAACCATGGGAGAAACAAAGCCGGGAGGCCCTGTACGACTGTTGCCCGTGTGGGGGGCATCGCGTCTTTGACCAAAAAAGCATATGATTCAGGCAACAGTGTTAAATGACGTCACAAGTCAAAGCGATAAACAGGGAGTGGGACAGTGCGTCTGTGTGGGTAACACGATATGAAGGGAGGAAAGGGGAGGGTGAGGGCAGGGAGATGATGGGATGAAAGGAGAGGGAGAAGATGGGAGGAAAAGGGAAACTTACAGGAAGAAAAATAGTCAGTCACAGTTAATGTTCACGCAACACCGACCGAAAACTGGGAAACAACCACGGGCCAAACCAAACCATGGGTGAAAGAAAACCTAGGGCAAAAGAAAACCCCGGGCAAAAAAAAACCACGGGCGAAGCCGGGTAGGATGCTAGTACACCAAGATAAACCAAAGTCTCATAGCAGAAATGAAGCAACGACGACCCCTGGAAGGAGAACCCCAACAATGAAAATGGGCGAGTGTGTCAATTCTTTGACTGTAAGTTGAAACTGGTACGTTGTTGCCTTGAAAAGAAGTTGAATTTGGCACATTGGTGCCTCGAATAACAATTTTCTTTGCGCGGTCATCGTAGAGGCATGTCTTAAATGATGTCACGCACGAAGGATAGTTATTTTTCACACGATATGGATTGCGTAAGCGATAAATTGAGAGTGAGGAGGAGGGCCTGAATGGCAAATCCCCGTGTGGGGGGCATTGCGTCTTTGACCAATAAGCACACGATTATCCATTAACTGAACAACAACATCCCAAACAACAACCAAGCTCAGTCAACGTTCAGGCCACAGTGATAAATGACGTCACAAGCCAAAACGATAATCAGGGAGTGGGACAGTGCGTCTGTGTGGGTAACAGGATAAGAAGGAAGGAAAGGGGAGAGGGGAGGGTGAGGGCAGGGAGATGATGGCATGAAAGGGGAGGGAGAAGATGGGAGGAAAAGGGAAACTTAGAGGACGAAAAATAGCCAGTCGCAGTTAATGTTCACGCAACACCGACCGAAAACTGGGAAACAACCACAGGCCAAAGCAAACCACGGACGAAAAAAAAACCCGGGCAAAGCCGGGTACGATGCTAGTCACTAATAAATCCATAACAGTAATATTGCAAGACACATGATGCAAATTCTCATCGATAGATTGAGATGGCAACAACAACAAAAAAAAACTGTCTATATCCCCAACAGGTTAACAAGAACAACAAGACAGTACCAGACAGTATAAAACAATACTTGCTTTTAAGTATACTGGTTACGTGTCCTTTAGTCAACGTTCAGATTTTTATACATTTAAAACTGTGCAGCAATAACAACGTACCCCACATGCCAATGCTGCTACCATAGGAATAAGCAAACCAACAACCTACTGCCACCATCCCCCTCCAAAAGAAACTGGCCCAGGCCAGAGCACAAACCCTATAACTTTTCATTTGGTAGATCTGCGCACTGAGCTCAGATCCTTGATGAGGATAGTGATCATGCTGCTTACTATACTGGGCATCCATCAGTTCAGGGTTTGGATTCATAGGATCGCATAGCTGCCTTGCCGTCGACGTCCACCCAGCCTGCTACTGCTGCTGCTTCCTCTCCTACTACCATATGCTCCCACAACTGTTTGTGCTACTGCTCCAGCTCCTGTTACTGTTTCTGTTCCCAAGCCAGGGAGTAAAGGGGATGGGTATCAGTACCGCCTCCACCCACAAAGAGTGAACCAAAGTAGGCCACTGCCAGTTAAGCCTCAACATTGCCTGTGAAGAGACTACCAGGCAAGATACTGAAACAGTCCTTACACCACCATCTGACTGAGGAACCCACTGATTCCTTCAACAACTTGATCCTTATTTGCTAATGGAGCAGGGAGAGATTTCCCGCTCCTGTTCTCCGATGGTAAACCCTCCTTCCGAGGACAACTTTGCCCTGGGTCTCACCCCTTCGTTGGATACGAATGAGGATTCAGATACTTTTGAGTTTCCTGGAGAGCAGTTGATGGGGAACACTTGAACCTTTAGGTCACCCTTGTGACTGCACATACCATTGTTCAGTTGAACTAGCAGAGTTTTTGGAAAATGCAGAAAACCTGCAACTACTTTTGTCGCATTGGCAACCCCTGTGCTGCAGCCTATAGGAGATTGTCTTCCTACATGCGTCAGATTTTTCAGGGATACACGGTCTACCATCTGGATGAGAATGCGTGCGACGCGTGCATGGTGGGATTGCAGTGCTGGTTCACCACTCTCAGCCACATCCTTGAGGAGTGGGTGTAGAGGGGATTCATGTACATCTTGAATAATGGAGTCATGACGCACTGTAACCTAGCCAGAGGCAACTGGTTGGTGGTTGGCTTTCCTTTTGCTCGCTAGCCATCCCAGTTCACTTCACCTCGGCTGTCACTGTGTGGGATCGCATGGGAGCGATCATCTCTCCATTGTATTGACTACAACGCAACAGGGTTCTGTGTTCACCAGGCATGCCTGTTGGGTGCTTAAACAGGCTGACCTTTGCTGAGTCTGCTGTTTTTCATGAATGAAAAGAAATGAACTTGCAACTCATTTTACTGATGTTTTCTTTGTTGCGGCTCATCCTACGAGCCCGCGCACGTCCACAAAGCCATGACGGGGCCAAGTTCCATGGCAGATGCCAGCTTGCAGGCAGGCCAGACGGCCCGGCAAGTGAGCACTGCATGCATATATGGTGAGCCCAACTACTAAAGTGTACCTTGCCTATGGCAGGTATGTCTAACGTGAGGCACACATGCTTCTTGTTTGGCTTATGTTTCGTCTAACACGCGTTCCATACAATCACAGCAGGTGTTGAAGAAGGTGCACCTAATCTCAGGGAGGATTGTGGGTTGTGATGATGCAATCAAAACCCAATTATCACCTGGATGACAAAAACAACAATACATACGAAACACAGTATTTAATTTTCGGAAAAAGCACAAACGTATGTTTTCCTTGGTCACAATGATAACTCTAAAAACACTTAAAAATAAGGGCACAACAGGTCTTATGTGTAAATGTGTTTAGAGTTATCATTGTGACCAAGGAAAACATGCATTTGTGCTTTTTCCGAAAATGAAATACCGTGTTCGCATGCATTGTTGTTTTTGTCATCCAGATAACAACTGGGTTTTGAATGAAATTGCTGTAGCTACATAGTCATTAGCGTCATAACCTTTATTACTAACAAAATATGACTAATAATCGAAACTTAATTCTAGCCCAGTGGTTTTGAGGTACAGTATTTTACTAGGCATGTCGACAAAATTTATTTTTAGCATAATCCATGCCATGATTACCATAAACTGTGCTAGGGATTATGGTCGCATCAGGTTTCACAGTTAATGACTTGTCCTCAAACTTCGCTTCGTCAATGGCAGTGACATTTTTCAAAAACTAGAATTTTCACACAAATGGTGTAGAAATCACGTGTCTCGGCTCCTGGCTCAACGCGAGTTGACGCACATGCCGGAAACTTAATGCCTTTTAGCTTTGCTGTGGCAAAATAAGATTGTGGTGATACTGAATCAACTGGCCTGGAGCCAAGAAACGAAACCCACAGCTTCCTCTCCTCGACGACTTTCTGACAAGGGGTGGAGTATAAAGTGATAGTTACAGCATGGACACTCCCACGTCCTACGAATGTGTGTTTATTAGTGGACCCCTGATTCACGATTCACTCCTTGTTCTTCGTACTATTATAATTTTTCATATTACTTAATGAAAATCAAGTTCTTCACAAATACCCCGGAATCTTGAAATTATCACACGAAGCCATCGTATTGTTCGTGTTGCGGTGTAAACACGTAGTCTGCTGTATGTTCGAATAAACAGTTTCCTGACGCTGCGGCGATTTAAGGTTTCACATTTAGGATTCCCGTTGATAGTGTAAACACCCCAGTTTGATCACCATGCTGGGCGATTCCTCCAAACATTGTTTTTCTCATGATGAAACGAACGAATGTAAGTCGTTAACGAATCCTTGTGTGTTTTCCATTTGTTTGCCCTTCCTCTAAAAATGGTTAAAATGCATTTTGATGATGAAATGTTGTTATTTCGTCGAGTTACGTCGAAAAAGATTTTTAGCTATAAGGTTTTTAGCTATAAGCAACGATGATTTTTTTTGTCGGTTTTTAAAAATATACTTGATTACCAGCAGAACCTTGTATGCTTCGTTGGAATTCCTTAAAAGGCAAATACATTCATTTTGACATGCATGCTTTACTTTTGGATCACTTACACAATAACTAAACACAAGAATTGCGGTAAGAATACGTTACGTACGTCCGATACAACAATTTAATTATTGCATCACCAAAACACGACATGGAGACCGCCATTGTTTTGCTGGAACGCGCAGAAATTAATGGCGACTGTCGTCACTCTCCGATTTCGACTCGCAGCCGATTGAGATAGCTCTATTTGTTGTAGTGGCCAGCTAAGGCCGTCGGACGCTTGAGCTCTCACAGCCTATAGAGCACTCGGCTGGAAATCGAAAAGCGACATCTATCGGCATTAATTTCTGCGCGTTCCAGCAAAACAAAGGCGGTCTCCGTGTCGTGTTTTGGCGATGCAATAATTAAATTGTTGTATCGGACGTACGTAACGTATTCTTACCGTAGTTCTTGTATTTAGTTATTCCGTAGTTCTTGTATTTAGTTATTGTGTAAGTGATCCAAAAGTAAAGCATGCATGTCAAAATGGATGTAATTGCCCTTTAACTATTCAGGAGTCCAAATTTACAATGGCGAGTGTTAGAATGATACAGGTTTTGAACTTGGTTTAACGCTTTTGCACGTCAATTTGACACTTTTGTACTTCAGTTTAACGTTAGTGGATTTCAAATTAACGCTTGTCTTTGGAACACACTTGCACTTGAATTTAACCCTTTTGTACTTGAAATTGAAGCATTGAAATAACTAATTTTTTTTATTCGCTGTAAAGAAAGTGAAATTATACGAAATACGCTTATACAGAAACTTTTACTAATTGTTACTGTAATGTAATTTCGCTGGAACGCTACCAAATCCGTTACCAAAAATCCTACAGCACTTTAAATAAACTACGATTAAGGGGGGCATTTAAAGCGAAAACAAAAGTTAAATGGCGATTGCTTTGGAGATACGTCTAGCTGGTTTAGGCCAAGAAAGAGTGATGATTCACAAGGGTATTTCGCCACTAGTGAGGGTGGCGAAACGGATGTTAGAAATCTTTACAGCAATATTAATGAGTTTGACGTGCGTACGGCAGCTACAAAGCAAGTAGTACTAAACAATGAGCCTGACAGGGAAGCCACGAACCGACGACGACGAGTCGCAAGGGGCAGCTATTCAAAATCAAATGAATCAAAATGAATCAAATGAACCAAAATCATTGTTGAGCTTGTAGCTGAATTCACAAGGAGGAAATGTACACAACATTAGGATAAAAGTAAATAATACGAAAATATCATCACTATTTTTTTAATGTCACTACGCTGCATTTTTACAGCATTATAGGTGGCAGACATTTACAAAATTTGTCAAAACACTGTTTTCTCGAAAGGAGAACCGAGTGGGAAAACCTAAAAACAAGGAGTCCGGAAGCCAAAATGTACACGAGCATATTTAAACTAAACACATAATAAATTACGTTGAAGCATAGAAGGAGAAGCGCCTCGTACACATACAAGTAAGGGTAATATGGACCACCCTCGATACAAGTGTGAGGGATTCACATGCCGCCACAACATGCCTTGGGCGGACACCTAGTGTTATCGTAAGCGGCAGCGTCTGCTTGTGAACGTGCGAATATAGTGGTTGGTTGTAAGAAGTCGAGCCGAAGCACAGCCACCTACAGTAAAGGCCGGATCAGCTTTGCCTTCCACAATGCTCCGCTAGAAGTCGCGACAAATACCAACGCGACAAGTTTGCCAAGTGGCGTCATCGGTTGACAGAATTTGGAACCCTCCGACGTCGGTTAGTTCGAAATTTCGCTACTTTGTATAGAGATGGCAGCCCCTAGCAAACTTGCGCTTCCTTCTATGTCAGTGGTCGATTTTACGCGCCTAATTTGTCTTGATCGGATCCGGCCTTTACTGTAGGTGGCTGTGGCCGAAGCCAGTAACCACAGGTGCACGAAAGTTCGAGTAAGACTTGTTACGGATATGTGCAGAGAACACTTTAGAAAACCCAACTGTGAGTCGTTTGTCCTGTGGAGTGAAAGCCTCTCACACAAGCCTACACTCTATAAACCAGGCAGTCACGAGTCGGGCTGGGGAGGAAAGGGCACCAGTGCCATTTATCGAAATGACCGGTGAGGGGTGCTATGCATTTTATGGGAAACTGATTTAGTGATTGATGGTGCCTCCAACGGTAGGGATTTTTGGGAAGCGCTCTAAGCTCCTCAAGCCCAGGCAATGTGCGGGGTCGAGCTCTAGAAGCTTTGCTTATTTTCATATTCTGTCGTCAGTTTCTGGCTTCGGAGTGCATTCTTCAACACACATCTTATATTCCAAGTAATGCTATATTTAGAAATTTTGGAGTGCGTTGGGGGGGGGAGGGGGCAGAAGAAGTTTTAAAAATGCGTTGACGACGTAGGAGGGAGAATCGAGAAGAGAATTTGTGCCTGAAAGGAAAGGTCACCAGCGGACTGGGAATTTAAAACCAGTCATTTTTCTTGGTAGGAAGGATGAAAAAAAATAGACTACCAAAGGGGGAGGGGGGGGGCACAATGGCACTATGGCCAGTCCGAGCCTGCAGGTAGCATCTCCAAAGCAGTCGTCATTCGCATTTAAAGCGCCGTATAAGATATTTCGTAGAGTTTCAGGAACGCCGCAGCGAAATTACATTATAGTGGCAACTATAGTAAACAGTTCTCTACGAGTATAGTTTATATAATTTCGCATTCTTTACAGCGAATGAAAAGAAATTAGTTATTTCAATGCTTTAATCTCAAGTACAAAACTGTGAAAACTCAAGTGCAAGTGTGTTAAATCCAAAGACAAGAATGTTAATTTGAAATCCACTAACGTTAAATTGAATTACAAAAGTGTTAAAATCCAAGTACAAAATTGTCAAATTGACGTGCAAAAGCGCTAACCCAAAGTTCAAAACCTGTAAATTAGAAAAATCGCAATTTCGTGGATTATATAATTGATTAATTTACGGCAAATTCGAGATCGGCAATACTTTTTGGGCCATTTAGCAATGTAGCAAATTTCGTAGCAATCTGCCTTTTAGTTTAGGCTAAGTGCATTAACCAACGGACCAACCAACCAAGCAACATTTTGCAATTCAAGTGTCCGTCGTAGGCTGCGCTCGCTTCGCTTGATCCGACAACACGGATAAGAACAAAGTGCAAGTCATTTTAAACATTGCTACAACATTGTTGCCATTTCACGCTATTTCCAAAATTTGCTATTCTCGCACAAAGAACAGCTTTTAGCAGGATCAGACGACGAGAGAATAAATAGTTGGTCACAGCGAGA
The DNA here is from genome assembly GCA_023313725.1 of Lithobius niger. Classification (NCBI taxonomy): domain Eukaryota; kingdom Metazoa; phylum Arthropoda; class Chilopoda; order Lithobiomorpha; family Lithobiidae; genus Lithobius; species Lithobius niger. Next base: position 1,636 of record JAHWFP010131053.1, on the reverse strand, counting down.
ATTCAAAATCCAACATGGCGTCCATTTCGGGGTTATCGAATCGAAGACAAACCATCGAAAGCTGGCATTCGGAAATCAGTCCGTGTTTTGTACTGCAGTAAAAATTTTCTTTTTGTCATAAATCGACGCTATCGTGTTGCATGCATCGTAGTCGAGGCACGAGAAGATGATGTGCGTCCGAGTCGTTGCCATGGATACTACGTATAGACATTTCGAAAGCCGCTTGTTCTAGTAAAGGCGAGAAGCAAATTTAGTATTCACCTAGTAAACGGTAGTAAGCGCGAAATTTTTCGTTTGCTAAATCCGCTCTAACTCATGCCTAACCTAAACTGGCGTTGAATCCTTTTGTAGGTTTGTTACTGTTTATGCCACGCGCCATGGCTGTTTGCTGTGACGTGCACGTCACGTGATCGGGCTAGTCCAATCAGACGGCCAAACAGCCGTTTTTCGCGTTCGTCATTGGCTAACTCATGGTGACGTCACGGCAAACAGCCATTGCGCATGGTATAGAGTACTTTCATTATCAACTCAGTACACGTAGTACATTTACAGTTTAATTTCCCATCTAGTGATCAAACACTTATGAAGGAAATATTTTTTTTTATAAAAAGAAATCATGCAAAATCTTACAGAATGTAAACTTACTATATTTTTCACCTGAGACGCAACATCCTTTTTACATGTACAAAAAAAAACCATATTGTCAAATTAGATAGATAGATAGTCGTTCATAAATTAAGCTTCACCTTCAAAATACAAAACCACTAATGACTGTTTAACTGACCGGTTATATACGTGGAGGTTTTTAAGGTGTTTCTAAGTTTATTTAATAAAATGTTTTTTTGTTTGTCCTTGTCAAACATCCATTTTTTTTTTAACTAATCGGCTTTAGTTGAACTAGTCGAAACTACTCACATTGAGACATTCATTAAAGGGATTGAACAAACTCGAGCATGTGGAACATGGCCATACAATAAACCAAACCGTATTAATTTAGCTGATGTAACGGATAATTGGGCTATTTGGTAAATGTAAAAATTATGAATGAGAAAATTTTTAACATTTTGTACATTCACAGTCCCATGAAAGTTATGATAGCCACCCAAAACCAAAACTGTCTTAAAAGAAACCGCCAAGTTTCCAAAAAAGGTAAGCCTTTGAAAGTAGTGATATCATTCAACCAGGGAAAGGCCGCCAAGGTTAATCCTATTAGCCAAGTTGATCGCACCGAATAATCCTTTGGACGTTAAATGAAACTTGGAAGATTGCTACAGCGGTTTTACATTGCGAGTAGCAATGTTCTATACTATTTTAGGTTCTGGTTGGCCATTCTAAATAGCTGTATTTATGATCGTTTGCAATCGCCTGTCACCCATATGCACTAACATTGGTGGTGACTGGATCTTTGTACACGCACCGAGTTCCTGCATGTGCTAGGCTCACAAAAATTTGTTTAACTTAGCATCTACGAAAATTGGTAGTACTCTTTGGACGATGATATTTTTATTTTGTTTTATTTCATTTTATTTTATTTACGTTTTATTTATTGTTTCAGAATATTTTTTCTTTATAATGCTGAAGGAAGTAAACGTACCCGATTTTTGATTTAAGCATTCCTTGAGGGTTAACTACGTGG
>JAHWFP010131051.1:0-11982 GCA_023313725.1 Lithobius niger | reverse complement strand
TTTCAACTCACGATGGTGGGTGCTCTGTACTTGTTTTAATTGTTTACGGCGTACGGCTGCAATAGGGTCAGGGAACAATAAATCCAGCCGAGACTTTAATTCTCGGTTAAAATATAATTTTCCGGATGTTGCTTGCGTGGTAGCGGAGATAGTGATTCGTGCTGATAACAAGTAAGAATTTATACTCTCTTGAATAGTAGACCCCTGTCGCCGCGCGGCCTTGTAGACTCTCTTGAAATTACGGACGTATACCTCAGCCAAACCGTTGGTCCAAGGCGCAAAACTTGGCCCGGTCATGTGCCTAATTCCGTTGGATTTTAACCAATTTTGGAATTCTGCGGACAAAAATTGGGCAGCATTGTCGGTAACTAAGCTGTCCATTAAACCATATAAAGCTATATGATTGTTTAAAACGTCAATGACACGCGCGGACGTTGTTGACTTCATTTTATGCACAAAAGGAATTTTTGAATGTGCGTCTACAAGAATGAAAAACATGTAATTGTCCATCGGCCCCAAAAAATCAGCGTGTAAGCGATTGTTTGGTTTTAGTAGATATTCCCACGTATGCTTAGGACCTGACGTTTGAGTATCTTTATACTCTTGACAATTTTGGCATGATTTGACTTTATTTTCAATGTCGGAGTCAATCTTAGGCCACCAGACTTTTTGTCTAGCTAAACTTTTCAATTTAACTATGCCTAAGTGAGCACTGTGTAGATCTTTCAAGATTAGTCTCCGCAAGGCCGTCGGCACCAGGACTCTATACCCCCAAAATAAGGTTTCGTTTTCGACAGAGATTTCAGCACGACGTGTGAAGTACGGTAACAGATCGGGAATTTCGCATTTGTCAGGCCAACCATGGTTCACATAACGATAAACTTTTGAAAGGATTTTATCACGTTTACTTTCAAGAACGAGTGTCTCGTTTAAAACTAGAAGATTAGAAATAGTTTCTAAAGCAGGAATATTGTACTGCTCTTCTGCTTTCTCGAATTCCTCGGTATTTGGGAGGGGAAGGCGCGATAAAGCGTCTGCCGTCAAATTAAGTTTACCGGGAATGTGTTCGAATTCGTAATCGTAAGCATTAAGCATCACTGCCCAACGCTGAACCCTGGCGGCTGCCATCTGCGGTATTCCTTTTTTAGGGCCAAAAATCCAAACTAAAGCTTTCTGATCAGACTGCAGTATGAATCGCTGACCATAAACGTATTCATGAAACCGTTTCACTCCCCAAGCCACGCTGAGCGCTTCCCGGTCAAAATGCGAGTAGCCTCTTTCCGCTTGAGTGAGTTTACGTGAAGCGAAAGCTATCGGCCGTGATTCACCGTTTTTCATGACATGCATCAGGCACGCGCCAATTCCGTAGGGTGAGCCGTCACAAACGAGCTTGAGCTTTAATTTCGGATCGTAATGAACCAGAACTTTTGATTTAAGAAATAATTCTTTTACTTTACTCACGGCTCGGTCGCATTCTGCCCCCCCCAAACCCGCTTCACACTTGGGCTTAACAAACGTGTTACTGGTGACAGAATATGAGCGAGATTTGGTAGATATTTTGAGTAATGGTTTACAAAACCCAGAAAGCTCTGTAGCTCTTGAATACATGTTGGGTTAGGAGCGTTTGTGACTGCTTCGATAACATCAGGGAGTGTATGCAGGCCTTCTGCATTTATCATGTGGCCTAAATATTTTAATTCAGGCCGCGACAGTTTGCACTTCTCGATCCTAAGTTTGGCTCCTGCATCTTGTAAAGCATTTAACAGTTTATTTAACGATTCGTCATGCTCACCCCCCTTCCCGCTCACCAGGATGTCATCATAAAACGGGAGACATTTGGGGATTTTACTGGTGACTTGAGTCATTACCCTCTGGAAAATTCCAGGACTGGACGCCAGGCCCAGGGGTACGCGAAGCCATCTAAACAAACCCAGGGGTGTATTTATTGTCAAAGCTTCTTGTGACTCTTTGTCGAGTTCAATTTGCAGAAATGCATCCTTAAGATCGATAAGGGAAAAAGTGTCACTGCCTGCTAATTCACTGAATAATTCTGCGGCCGTGGGAACTGGATAGTGGTCGACTTCGAGTTGAGGGTTCACGGTGGTTTTATAATCACCAATCACTCGGATTTGGCCATCCGCTTTGTGAACTATGACGATCGGCGTAGACCACTGAGAAGTTTCCACAGGCTCTAGAATTCCAAGGCCAACCAATCTACGAATTTCTTGGTTAACCTTTTCTTTGAGTGCTAACGGAACCGGTCTTACACGACTGTACACAGGCTTGGCATCAGGTTTTAAATGAATTTTGGCTTTAAAATTCTTAAACTTACCCATGCCTTCAGAAAATAGCTCCGGGAAACCCTTCACTATTTCGGAAGTGTCAACTGGCGTAATGCTAGTTTTAATTTTCTTAACACTTTTCTTAGGTTTCACTTTCGTTTGTAGGTCGTAAAAAGGATGGAAATTAACTCGAAAAATAGAAAGCCAATCCTTTCCCATTAATGCAAGTTTATACAATTTTGAAACTAAAGCATCCAAATGTTCGATTTGACCTTGAACTTCAACCTTCAGACTTACAGTGTAAATCGTGTTCTCAATTCCGTCAGTGTATGAGTGTATCGAGTACGGACTGAGTTTTAAAGGACAGTCCGCAAAATATTTTTGATGCCACTCAATAGGGATAATGGATGCATCTGCCCCGGAATCAAGTTCCATTTCTAGCTTGACACCATTTAGGCAGACTGGCATTTTCCATTTATGGATTTTCATAGAATTAACTACTACTATTATTTTGTTGGTTTGTAGGGGAATTGAAATCTGGTCCGCAGCCTGACTCAGTCCAAGAGTATTATTTTTCAGTACAAGATAGTCGTTGTCTGAATCGTTATCAGACCCGGAACCAGACTCTGAAATTTCGGCTTCAACATCCTGGTCTTCTTCACTATCACTTTCGCTATCGCGTTCGAGTTTGTTGACGCGTTTTTTGTAGCTATACTTTTGTTTTGTGTTCGGCCTAGCCTTAAAATTTGTGCTAGAACTTGCTTTAGGGTGGTCGAGTGATTTTAAAGTTCTATTCGAATGACTAGCTTTTCGGCACACGGCTTTTAAATGGCCGACAGTGTGGCAACGGCCACAAGTATAGTCTCGATATTTACAACGTGTTTTCACGTGGCCATTTTTGCCGCAACAATAGCAAATGAAATCCTTAGTGGATTTAGGCCTACTTGATGTTTTGCCCGATTTTTTAGCTACGTAGTTAACAGCTTTAGAATGGCTTCTCAAAACGCTTTGGTCTGTTTCAGCAGATTGTAAGGATAAAGCTAAGGATGTTGTAGCCTTTAAATCCAGAGTCTGCTTCAACAACTCGCGTTGAATGACTTCTGATTGGATCCCCCCAATTAGGCGATCCCTAATCATTTCGCTGTTAATGTCTTTAATTTTTGCGAAGTCACAATACTTCGTCATTAGCTTTAAGGCAGCTAAATATTCCCCGATACTCTCATCTGATTTTTGCGATCTTCTAAAGAATTTAACACGCTCAGATACCACTGAGGGCACTGGCTCAATGTCGTCTAAAACTTTTTTAACGAGCTCATCAAATGTTAATGAGTCGGGCAAATCAGGTGAGAGGATATTAAGAATTCTATCAAACATTTTCTGGCCCACAGATGCCATTAGAAAATTAACTTGCTTGGTTGCTGGTATTTCTTTAGCTAAAAAAAGTAACGAATTCGGCTGGAGTATTTCTCCCATGTGTCAGACTCGCAATCGAATTCCGAAAATAAACCAGCGGTTTTAGACGAACCCATGTTGACGTCGTCTTCACTATCACTAGATTCAAAATTTAGATTTAAATTAGAACTAGTTTCATTAACGCTTGCGTTCACTACTGAATTATTTTCAGCTTCACTTTCACTGCTAACTTTAGCAGTTACAGGTGGTTTGCTACCGACACCTGTCTTTGGCATAAGCCTACAAAATTAAATTTAATTAAATTTAATTACAATCCTGTTTAACATGCAAGGATTAAACTGGAGCACTCAAGACTACCGGTCACTTATTTAAACACAGAAATAAATCAAGCTTGACTGTAGCCTACCTAGTTGTATAAATTAACTGCCTACAAGTTAAATTTAAAGGGACTAGGCTTTGAAAAAATGTTTTACGTTCACCATTTGCAACGTTTTACAAAACAACACTTCTGGCCTAAGCCTCAGCACAGACCAGATTTCACTAAGTTTGAGCATAAACCTACGGTGTTAAATTTTACACCGGCACACACTAGCCCGAATATGGGCAATGGCACAATCGAATTTACAAGGGTTAATTTAGCAGCGCATTTTTCGAACCTTCAGGTTTATAGTACTGCCTGTGCGGACACGCCAGTGCGTCGCTCTAGAACACTGCCAAGGTAAAATTAACCATAATAAATCCAATTGCCCACTTCGGTTCTAGTTGTTAAGGTACTAAATTTAACTATTATCATTTCGTACCACACAGCACTACCACGTCAAAATAACACTGTTTGAAAAGTTTAAACTCTGATAGGAATTCAGAGCACTAATTTTCATTGCCAAAATGAAAAAAATTTGCAACTTACCACAAATATGGAGCAAAGATGTGGTTGAAGACCTATCAGTTTAAGCTTAAGTTTTTAAAGATTACCAAAGGTACCGGACTCGTCGCCAACTGTGATGTCCTAGGCGGGGACACACCTTAGCCCAGCGTGGGCACCAATGGTAATAAACACACGGACTACCAGAGTGTAGGCTACAGCTGATAAGACAGCGAACTTCCTGTTTACTGCTCCTTAAATACAGGGAAGTCATGTGATACACTTAAGATTATATACAATTATGGAACAGCCTATTTAGTGGTTAAAGGGTTATCTTGGTAGGGTTAACATATAGACATGAAATTGATGGCTGCCATTGTGGAGCACACAAGTGACGACTCCACAGTCTCTAACGCTAGAACATTGTATTGTTCCTCGGCTTCCTCGAACTCTTTGTCGTTCGGTAACGGAAGTCGAGACAGTGCATCAGCGGTTAAATTTAATTTGCCGGGAATATGCTCGAAATCATAAGAATAGGCATTTAACATAACCGCCCAACGCTGCACACGGGCTGCCGCCATTTGCGGAATTCCTTTTTTGGGGCCAAAAATCCAAATCAGTGCCTTCTGATCTGACTGCAAAATGAACTTTTGACCATAGAGATATTCGTGGAACCGCTTCACTCCCCACGCCACGCTGAGCGCCTCACGATCGAAATGACTGTATCCCTGCTCTGTTTTTGTTAATTTGCGGGATGCAAAAGCTATGGGGCGCGACTCACCATTAGGCATAATATGCATCAGGCACGAGCCTACTCCGTAGGGAGAGCCGTCGCACACGAGTTTCAGTTTCAGTTTCGAATTGTAATGAACCAAAACCTTACTCTTTACGAACAACTCCTTAACTTTGCTGACAGCTTGGTCACACTCTTTCCCCCACACCCATTTTACTTTAGGACTCAACAGTCGGGTAACTGGAGAAAGAATGTGCGCAAGGTTAGGCAAATATTTAGAGTAGTGGTTGACGAAACCCAGAAAGCTTTGCAATTCTTGAATGCAGCTAGGGTTAGGTGCGTTTGTCACAGCTTCAATTACCTCTGGGAGCGTGTGTAATCCTTCTGCATTAATCATATGTCCAAGGTATTTCAGCTCAGGTCGCGATAGTTTGCACTTATCGATCCTAAGCCTTGCACCATTTTCTTGCAAAGCACTAAGCAACATACGTAATGAGTCGTCGTGCTTTTCCCCCTTCCCACTTACTAAGATATCGTCGTAAAATGGGGAACATTTAGGAATATTGCTAGTAATTTGAGTCATAACCCTTTGAAAAATACCTGGACTAGAAGCTAATCCCAGGGGCACTCGTAACCAGCGAAAAAGACCTAACGGGGTATTTATAGTTAGTGCTGCTTGCGATTCGCGATCTAATTCGATCTGCAAAAACGCATCCTTAAGATCGATAAGGCTGAACGTATCACTCCCAGCTAATTCGCTAAAAAGTTCTGCGGCCGTGGGAACCGGGTAATGGTCGATTTCGAGTTGCGGATTAACTGTTGTTTTGTAGTCGCCTATAATCCGTATCTCGCCCCCCGGTTTGTGCACGATGACGATCGGCGTCGACCATTCCGAGGTTGTCACTGGCTCTAGAATTCCAAGGCCAACCAAGCGTTCAATTTCTTGGTTAACCTTTTGTTTAAGTGCTAACGGGACAGGTCGCACTTTACAATAAACTGGCTTGGCATCAGCTTTGAGTTTTATTTTGGCCTTGAAGTTCTTAAACTTGCCCATACCCTCGCTAAAAAGTTCGGGAAATTCGTTAACCAATTCTGCGGTGTTAACAGTAGGAGTGTTAACCTTAACTTTTTTGATACGTGTAACTTTTGTTTGCAAGTCATAATACGGATTCATATCCGGCCTAAAGATTGACAGCCAATCTTTTCCCATTAATGATGGTTTGTACATTTTAGAAACAAGAGCTTCAAGGTTTTCAGTTTGGCCATTAATTTTTACTTCCAACTTAATGGTGTAAGTGGTTTTTTCAGTTCCTTCAGTATAGGAATGAATTGAGTATGGACTCAGACTGAGGGGACAGTCAGAAAAACATTTCTCATGCCACTCTATTGGTATAATGGTGGCGTCAGCCCCCGAATCTATTTCCATTCTCAATTTAACACCATTTAGTGTTACTGGCATCCACCATTTATGGATTTTCAAGGAGTTCACCACAATAATGATTTTATTAACTGGAACAGTAGCAGGGACTGAGGAAAATTCTGAAACATTCAATAGTTCCACCGTGTTGTTCTGTAGGCAGTAATCTTCAGAATCGCTAAAATTTTCTGAATTAGTATCCGAATTTTCGACCTCACTTACTGAATCATTTTCAGTTTCACTATCACGCTGTAGCCTATGCACCTTCTTTTTGTAGCTATATTTAGTTTTAGGTTTACTTTTAGCCTTACTATGTGCACTCGTAACTGACTGAGTGTTCAGCAGTTTTAAAAGGTTTAGTTTTACTGCTTTTTCTACAGACGGCTTTTAAATGTCCTTGGGTATGACATCTTCCACAGATATAATCCTTATATTTACATCTAGGCTTAACGTGACCCGATTTTCCGCAGCAAAAGCAGATTAAATCTTTGTTAGATTTAGGTTTATTTTGCTGTCTAGGTTTACGTGAAACGTAATTTACAGCTTTACTATGTGATCTTATCACTTCTTGGTCGACTTCGGCTGACTCTAACGATAACGCTAAAGAAGTAGTAGCTTTAAGGTCTAATGTTTGCTTTAACAGCTCTCTTTGAATGGTTTCGGATTTTATCCCCCCAATTAAACGATCTCTAATCATTTCTCCATTAATGTCGGTAATGTTATTGAAATCGCAAAATTTGGTGAGAATTTTAAGCGCAGCCAGATATTCGCTAACGCTTTCATCCGATTTTTGAGCTCTTCGAAAAAATTTAATTCGCTCAGACACCACAGATGGCGCTGGCTCGACATCATCCAAAACTGTCTTTACCAAAACTGCATATGTCATGGAGCTAGGTAGCGCTGGTGAAATTATGTTAAGGATTCTGTCAAACATTTTGGCTCCCACTGAAGCCATTAAAAAATCAACCTTTTCATCTACTGGAATCTTTTTTACCTTAAAATAATAACTTAGCCTATCTACATATTTAGCCCAAGTATCATTTTCGCTATCGAATTCCGAAAATAAATTCGTATTTTTTCCCGCCATTTCTAAACTATTGATGGGACTACTGGAATTTAAATCGTTCTCATTATTTACAGGTTGTACTTCACCAGTTTTAGGTATAAGCCTTCACAATTTAACTCAAAATGCTTAAGCATACACAGTTTTAAGGCCTAAGCCTACACTTACTTAAAGGCATAAGCCTACACTAAATTTTTTATACTAGATGGCAGTTTCTAGATAACACCAATTCCTAAATAGTTAACAATCAACTATCGGAAGCAACTCAAGACTAACGGATTCACTTATCTACTAAGCCTTAAATTCACAATTAGCCTACCCAGTTAAACTCAGTCTGCATTTTAAATTAAATTACTAGGCTTTTTAAATTTGTATTCAGCTCCTCCAAACTGTTTATACAAAACAACACGATGGCCCAACAAACGCAAATCAGTCCTCACTTGTTTTCCGTTGAAAGAACAACGACTACAGTGTTATACAAAATTATACACCGGCACAGCCAGCCCGAGCAAAGGCACGGCAACAATGAATTCGCAAAGGGAAATTTAGTTGCATTTTTATCATGCTATTCTGTTTATAGTGCTAACAGTGTGACGCCCCTACGCGTCGCACAGGACACAACCATGGTAAAATTTCCCGTTAAAAATCCACTTGCCTCCCTCGGTTCTAGCATATAAGGTACAAATTTAACACTACATCAATAAGTACCACACCAAGTTCAAAAACCCAGTACACAGTTTGAAAAATTTAACCATGTTGACCACAGAGTAAAACTAATTCATTTGCCAAAAATGAAAATTTTTTAACTTACCACAAGTTAGGAGCACTCCTGTTGGTATACTATGGCCTACTGATTAAAATTAAAGTTACATGTCTTAGCCTCCTCCTCGTCGCCAATTGTAATGTTCCCTCCGGAACTTGTAGGTTCTTAGAACTAAGACATTTCAGACAGTAAATGATAAGCAGACTAACACTTGCTAAAGGACTTTATTTCCTGTGTGCTGTACAGTTTTATAACATGATGATGTCATGTGATTATCCACAGGATGTAGGGTGGCGACAAGCATGGATAGACTGATTAAATTATGTAGTGGTTAAGGTCAGCTGAGGAAGGTGAACAGTGTTGGATGCAACCCTCCCAGCGTGGCTTGCCACAAATAACGACAAGTCACGACAGCTCTCCCCCCCCTGCCCGTGGTTAAATAATGAACAGTCCGCAAGGTGGTCACATGTTTTCTAGCATCGGTGTGCAAAGCAAGGCGTACAATTTGAACTTATCCGTCTGCCCTCCCTCCCCGCGAAGTTATTTTTCGCTTTAGGTTATAACAAGTACAGTCATTTAAAAATTCGTGTTCTGTATCGTCTGCTTCCGTCTTTATGTTTGTTGCATCGTCTGCTTCTAACTTTTCTATCAGCTCAAGAATTGTATTTCGATGAATTACTAGAAGTTAATTTCAGCCGTTCAAATTTTACCAAGCTAAAAATGTCAGGCTGCAATATCGCGACTTAGCATAATAACTTCGTGGTTTGCTTACGTCTTATAATGAAATTAACGCTCGCAATTATAATGAAATCGACATTAGCTTTTTTCTCAACCGGGTCACCATCTTGGAAATCCGACGCGGACAAGTAAAGCTGAAAGCACCATCCCCCTGCATCAGACCATAGAGTTAGATATATTATATTGTTACACCAGTGAGGGAACATTCGCTTCAAAGCCTATCCGTGCGTAATCACCGCCGCCAGGAGCCAGGTCGGCGCCATCGTCAATTTGAGAATGACTTCGTTCGGACTGCAGGTGTGCGCCTCCAACAGCCAAATCAAACGCAACTTACACCGCCGCTGGGAGATTCGGATCCTGTCAACGCGTTTACGTCTTATTAGTGTCTAAGACTTACTAAAAGATGAAGTATAAATTTATTTATGCTTTCGAAATAACTGAACTACTTGGAACTTGAAACAAAATTTGGCAAATTGGAAACATTATGCTTCATTGTGATGTGAACGGATGATTAAAGCAGAAATAAAATCAAGTTGGATTATTTCATTTTGCAACAGCAAATGTGAAGTGGAACAGTAGAGCAAAGGGGGGGAGCGGATTGGTAAGGAGCAGCCCCCCGCCCCCTAAAAAAAACTAACAAAACTAGCCGAGTGGGAATAAAAATCACGGAAAGCGGTTATTTGCTATTTTCTTCAAAACTTTGATGACGTATAGGACCGGTCATTATTTATCGCCGGGGGAGGGGGGGGGTGTCATCAAGTTTTTGGACCCTCTCAAAGGGAGATCGTAAATTTTTCAGATCCAATCAAGTGGGGGGGGGGTCCTGACCAACTGAAAGAAAAAGTCAGTTTTGGACCTAAAAAATGGTACTTTCAGCAGTCAAAATTTCTAAAAACGCTCCCACCATCATCTCAGTGTTTACAAGGTTTTGAAGCTATTAGTACCATCAGGAGCCTATAGAAAACCTGCTTTTCCTGTTTTCTATAGGCTCCTGGTACCATTACTGCAAGTATAGTTTTTACAAAGAACTTAGAAGAGCCTTGGCACCTGGTTTCTTGGCAGTGGCGTAACATAGTGTCTCTGGGCTCATAGGCAAAATTTATGGTTGGGCCTTCCCCCATTTATTGCCCCCCCCCCACCCACCCACCCCAAATTCTTTGACCTTTTCGACTGTCTTGGTCCATATGGTACACATACTGTACATTGTTTGGTTAAAAAAAAACATGTCTGTGTGGTATTTTTTAGCCTGCTTAACTGTCGAATTATTATAACCTTGGCTTAGTAGCTACATTATTACACTTGTGAAATGGGTACTTAGACTTGCTTATAACATATTGCACCTTGAACAAGAAATATATATATACCGTAGTTAGTTCACTACTTGAGGCTTGTAAGGCGATACTTTCGGCATGCTTTTTGTAATGCAAAAACCTCAATGATGTTGTCCATGTCTATATTTCGAAGCCTGGCGGGCCCACGAGTTACACGGGCCCGTAAGCAGTGCTTACCTAGCCTCCCTATACGCTACGCCACTGTTTCTTGGCTTCTTCAGTCTTTCAGGTGCTAACTATGTTACGGATGGGGGCCCTCAAGCACAAAGTGTGTTCACCATCGTACGAATCTCGACAAGAGATGGGTGTAACGAACATTTTGTAGAAGTTTAATCCAACATGTCTTTTTGTTAAAAACGAGACACACTGTCGGTGTGGGGAGCTATTTATTTATTTGGCCACAGCACTAATGTTGGCTACAGGAATCATCTACAGACAGTCGCAATTGGTATACGAAAAGCACAATATTGTTTTTTTTTTTTGGGGGGGGGTTACATTATTTTTTGGTTCTTGATTGGGGGTGGGTGATCAAAAATTTCGTAGTCATATTTTCAACCCCCCCCCCCGCCCCAGCCATAAATAATGACTGGTCTCTAAAAGCAAGAATAAATATACATTAAAAATAAGGTGGTCACACGTTTTCTAGTAGGGGTGCAAAGCGAGGCGTACAATTTGAACCTCCCCCCCCTAAAAAAAAATTGTTTACGTTACTGAAATGTAGTGATGGGTCAATCACCGAAACCAAAACCGAATTTTCGGTTTTTACTGAAAACCGAAACCGATTCGGATTTGGAGTCGGTTTTTCGTACGGTGTTCGAAAAATCAAAGATTGATTTGTTGTTTTGAATTTTTTTTATAATTATCATTTTCTACGTATATTTCACAGCAAAGATCCTGGTCATTTAAAAAGAAAACAGAAGAAGATGGTGCCATAGCTAGACCCATGGTCTATCACGCTACTGGAAGTGAAAGCAGGAGCGGGTTAGAAGCTAGTAAAACTACTGTTACAAGAAAGAAAACTCGAAATATCTGGTTTGGGTGGAGTGTGAGACGACTGGTTTTGGGGGCTATTGTTAGGGCTTAAGTGTGTGCCCTTTAATATTTTATGCCTCTTTTATTATCAGGATTACTGCTTAACTAACCCTGTTTAATCACTGTTAGAGTCGAGCCAGGTTGGGTTTACGAGCGTTACCGGGCGTATTGGACAATTGAAAGAAAACTAAAATTCGGATTCAAAAGTTTAACACATTAACTTATAACTTTAAATTCATTATTTGTCAGGATAGTTTATTAACCAACCCGTCTCGTCCTAACTCTATCTGTAACTGCTAAGTACTAAAAATTTGTGTCAACTGTGCAAAATAACGAAACCATGTGGCA
>JAHWFP010131050.1:0-11217 GCA_023313725.1 Lithobius niger | reverse complement strand
TCTGCTTGATGCGCACATTCAGTAAGCACTTATTGTGATCTCCCCTTCTCATCCCCCTCCCCTCTTCCCTTGTTCTCTTGAACTTTGTGAAGGGTCCCCATGGACCCGAGCAAAGCGAGCAGCATTAGCCGAGCAGTCAGCGTCCTCGTGTCCAAACTAAGCGAATGCTGGTTCGAATCCTACGACTGACCCATATAATCCTTAAAAATAGTATACGAAACTAATTCATGCAACTGAAGGTTAACAGAGGACATTTCGTCGAAATTTTCGCTTAGCCCCAAAAATGACGCATACCTGAGTTTTATTGAATGCTTAAAAAAATCCTATCACTGAGTAAGTCAGCATTCAGTAAGCAAACACCTGCTGTATGTTAATCTCCTTTGAAACAATTCATGTGTATTATCTTTAACAACAGAAGAGGGCACATTGGGGTAATAATTGTTGCTACTTTGAAACAATTCCGTTCAGCTGTGAAAGCCTGCAACCACGAAATAAAGAGACCATTCTATCGTTAAAATTGAAAACGTAGCTTAGTCTTGCTAGGCGTGGGAGGATTGAGAAGCGTGCTGTTGTGGTGTTTCACTTGGCGCTGAGAGATTTTCAGCCAGTTTTGTCATCTCTTGCTACCGAAGAGTGGCAGATGGAGTGGGCAGCCACCCTGACTGGTAGGCAGCTTTTTGCCATTCATCCGATGGTCTCTTCACCGGTGATTTTGGCGAGACTATCTTGGAGAGATGCCTGCCTTTTGTCCCGTCTGCGGACGGGTCACTCGTTGCTGCATGATCATGCCCATCGTCTGGGATGGTGCGCTTTTCCTGTGTGTGTCTGCGGGTTGGACGTGGAAACGGTACAACACTTTTTGTTTGACTGTCGGGTTTGGGCGTCGTTCCGTTGCCTTCCCCTACTCGATGTTAACCGATGTCAGTCGGGCGTTGGGTGTCCCCCACATATCGCAGACGTACATGTCTTGCGTAATGTTCTATCCTTCTGTCGTGCAACACGCAGATTTGTGTGTTGATGTGTATCCTTGTTTATCTATGCAGGCATTTTAGTTTGTGGTGCACCGGATGTTAGAGTTAAGTTAGCAATAAGTAGAGGGGGTCTGTAGTACTCAAGTAATAAAGTCCAAAAAGACGGCAGCGACAGTGCATCCATCCAGCCATGCCTCACGAACACTGGATTCCAAGAGGAGAACTGCGTCCTGAGCTCCTCGGTGCTTACGAAAGCCAAACTGCCTGGGGTAAAACCAACCACTGCCCTTCAGGCAATCCTCCAACCGTCTGGCCAACATGCGCTCCAGAACTTTCCGTACACAAGAAAGGAGCGCGATGGGGCGGTAACTAACCACTGATGACCGAGGCTTACCCCGACCCAAGACCAGGGTCAGGATCGAAAACAGCCAAGCCTCGGGAGCAGGGTCACCGTCGAGCACCCTCTGAAAGTGGGCGAGGAGCTCTCCCGCGCCTTCTCGCCAAGGCCAACTAGGTAACTGTATGGCACACCATCAATACCCGGGGTTCTGCCCAATCTACAGGAACCAAGAGCGGCGTCCAATTCCACCGCCTGAAAGGGGAGAACAGGTAGGGATACAGGGACTGCACTGTCCAGCCAGGGGCATGGGCGCGGTCCCAGGGGAGAGTCATAAACCGCCGAGAAATTCTGCTGGAATGCCTCAGCCATGCGAACCCCCCTGAGAACCCTGCCACTACTGTTGAAAAACCAAGACACACACGGGGCCCTGTCACTCGGCCGGAGAAGCCTCCACACCTGGGCTGGACGACTGTCCCTGGAGAGCCTCTCACACATCCTGCGTCCGTAAAGGAGTCTTTTACTCCGAAGGATGAACCGAGACTCACCAGATATCCCCCTAAAACAAAACCAGCGGTAGTCGGATGGCCACCTGCGCCACACACGCCGCCTGTCCCTAATGGCCAACGTACAGGCGCGAGACCACCACACTGGCTTGGCCTTCCCGGAGCCCTCTCGGGGCCTACCTGCGGGAAACCCACGTGCCTTACCCCACCTAGCCACCCACGGAGAAAAGTCTCCAAGTAGCTTTACTTGGGATACAGGACACCCATTGCGAGGCTCCACCCCATCCCACCCGCTCCAACTACCATTCACAAAGTACATCACGCTCCGAAGGGGGGGAAGGTGGTCAGTTCAGTGTGACAAAACGTGACATGGGGGAGAGGGGGTCTGTCAAAAATGTGACGTCACACGTTTATATTTTATAAAAATAAAAATAAATTTAATAATCTAACTGTACATTGGCGTACTCAGGTGTCAGGAAAGTAAAGGGCTGTAAAACTGCCTCTGGTTGAACTTGTAAGTGTTCTAGGAATTAAAGTGGCACTGTCGCTGAATGAAAGTCTGCAGAATGTGGCAACATCTAGCACTATCTAGTACTATCTTCTCTTGCTTGCTTCAGGCGGAGGACTGCACAAGCCATTTCTTTCAACGAAACGAACAAGCCACGTACCTAGTGGAATGTAATGTAAAGGTCATTCTGAATGTTAGGTTGGGAAAGGCTTGAATTTGAAGGTTCCTCTTCAACCAGTTTTTCCATCCACAATACGACATATCATTAATACCTAGACGAACTGAAATGGAGGACATATCAGTGAGATAGCCTCAGTACATTCCTAAAGTGTGCATGGACTCGGAGATGTCACCGTCTGATGTAATAGCATTGACTCTGGGAAGCCTTGGCTCAACGCTTCGCATGCGACTAATTTGTGCGCTATGGCCACCGAAGACACTGCTGCTTTGATTGATGTGTACTTTTGCCGAGGACATTAGCTACAGGCTAAAAGATTGCCAACTGAAATGCTACCTCTTTTTCCATAAAACGCTTTTTTCCGGCTACACGAACGTGTCGGTGTATTTACATTTCACTTTGAAGCTCTGCGATGGCAGTGTGGCAACTTAAAAGTTGTAATTACAACTAAATGTAGGCTACTTACAATTGGTTTTACAGCTAACAAGAATTTGTGAAGGAAAGCCACGTGAAATTGATCGCAAAATAGATGTTACGATTTACGTCCAAAAACTATGCTCATACCGACTGTCTGTACTGCCGAACATACCAAACCAGCCATAGCCACCAAACCCAGCTCATCTAAAGAGGATGCAAACATGGACCCTCTTGTGTCACACCTCGCATTTTACCCCAAGCCCATTGGTGTGAGTTGAAGTCACCGCCGACTATAAGAGGGGGACGAAACGATTTCACTCATGCACACTACTCATCTCTGGCAACTCTCCCCGTGACGTGCACTGCGACAAACGTAACCCAGCCCTTGCCCCACCATACCCTTACAGCACAGAACTTTATGCCCAGACAGACCTGAGCGTCCACAGCGACACTCGGTACAGAGACTTTAACCAACACATGGGCTCCAGAATCCCTATCTACTGGAAACAGAGTATACCCACTAACCTACAAAATATCATGCCGAGAGAGGCGTGCCTCCACCACTCCTAGAACACTACATCTCAAGCACAGCTCCTCTACCTCGTGTAACTTGTTCAGGATACCCCTAGCATTCCAGACACAAATAACGAACTAACTGTAGCACCACTCCACTGAGCGAGACACTGCACTGGACTATCCAACTGACGAGGCATCTTCCTGCCCACCGCTTCCAGCAATTTCCAGCCCCTCTAAACTACCACTGTCACCCCACACCACAGTTCCCTCCGAGGGGCCAGACACACAGATCACATCCTCTACCACATCCACTTCAATTTCCGCTTGATCTTCCGAGGCTGCTTCATACGAGGTTGCTTCTTGGTGGAAGTCACTCATACATAGCGACCCACACTTGCCTTTCTCAGGAACTCCCACTGGGTCTTGAATGACAGAAGGCAGACTTGCCGCTTTAACTACCGAGACACCATCACTAGACACAGACACTACTTGGTTCAGATCAAGAGCCACGGAACCCTCCTCCGAGCCCTCGGGTCCCGAGACCACTTTGTTGCACTCTGGTTCACCAGCCGACCCAGCACAATGCATCCGAACCTTGAGCAACGGAGGAGGAAGGGAGGCCACTGGACGAGGGCGCTTCTTGTTTCTTTTACGGCGTTGCTGCGACCACTCGCCCTCCTCGGCCTGACCATTGGATGGAAGCTGCCCCTTCCTACACCACTTGCAGCACCCACAGCATTCACAATATCGTCTGGCAAGGGCACAACTGGTCCACCACTGCCCTTAGAAACCTCCCGAGCAGCTGGCACACGAGACTTGTTCAACCGTGCGGCACGGTCACTCACATGGGCGCACGGTGCTTCCCTGGGAAATGCTGCATTACACAAAGAACAGTAAGCATTGGGGCAATGTGAGCGAACGTGCCCACGAATTCCACAACGTAAGCAACGTGGGGCTCTATCTGCAATCGATAAAAGGGACTGGACCCCGTTAACCCCCACAACGTCTGGGATGTCTTCCAGCCGAACCCTGTCACCAAAACGTAAAATCACAACCCGCACTCCTGAGCGGCAGTGTGAGATGCCGTCAATGTCATGATACTCATACTTGTGGCTTACAAGGTCCCCAAACTCGGCCAGTGACCGCTCTATGTCAGCTGCAGTGGTCGCCAGGGGTAGCCAGTGCAACCTAATCTTCAGGAGGCGCTCATGCAAGTCGAAGACCTTCGCCGGGAAACCGTTCAGAATGAGGGTCTCCTCTGCAACAACTCTCCGTTTGGCGTCCCCATTGCTGAAGCTAACTTCACAGACATTATTGGCACGAAGCCAGCAGATCCCATTAACGTGACGAAGGTCAACCAAGTTGGACAAAGCGTCCCTAACGTGCGTGGTGAAGAATGGCTTCCCCGCATCATCAGCTATAATCACCACCGACGACTGCATATTGAAGTTAGATAAGCCTCCCTTATACAAACGTTTAACCCAGGCCAAGTCCCTACTTTCCAACCCCAGAGAGAAATCCGAAGAACTGAACTCCTCTTCCGCTTGGTCACCGCGATCTTTTACCATCCCTGAATAAAACCGCACTTGGGCTGGTGCGTCACCTGCTGGCGTTTGATCACGCCGAACGTACATGCCGTCTTCCACATGCCCCAAAGCTTCGCCTTGAGTGCCAACAGAGGGATGTATCTTATCATTGTCATTATCATTGTTATAAACTGAACTATTGTCACGGCCACAAACAACTGCACCACCATTAATAACACCAAAAACATTCTAGTCCAACTCTGAGTTTCCCCTTTGACTGGCAAAGTTTACAGCCTTAACCTAAACATCATGCTGCACCACACCCGCATCAATATCTGACCTGGACATCAACCCAGCCACTCTCAGCTCCCTTAAAACTTACTTAACTTGACGGCGATCGTCTTCTGCCATGTTTTACTCATGTCTAAACACTTATCACTGTACTTTATTGTAACAACAATCCCTTTCTTCTGTATTGTTGTTGACGTTGACAACATGGCGGAAGATGTGCATGCCCTTTTGAGAGACTTGTATGATTTGAAAGTGCTGACTGCAGCAGAACTTAATGTTGGTGTTGTGGAGGACAATGTGTTTGAAGATGTTGTGATTCGAGCTACTGGTCGTGGACTGTCCCGGGATGATGTTTTAAGGTACGGTCTTCGTCCATTCTCGATGGTTGTTGTGGGAGAGGGTGGCCAAAATGGCGGCCAGTTAGAGGCAGTGAAGGCAGTCCCGACTGACCGCCAGGAGGCGATTAGAACTGTGAAGAAATTTTCGGTAGCTGTGAAAGAGGAATCGTCGTTTGTTCAAGGGAAAAGTAGCGATGTGCCTGTGGTGAAGAAAGATAGCCGTCAATTGTTGGCTTTGAAACGGATGTACAGTGGCGGACTTTTATCTGCTGACTTGACACGGTCGCTCATCCTGTTATGCGGCGAAGAGGGGAAGCCTTACCCATTGGCTCAAATGTATTTGTATGTTCAGGAAGTTGTGGAGAGGGGACAGGTTGAAGCAGTGGGCCCGCTGCGCACTACTAATGCTTTTGAAGTGACTCTTGCTTCTCCTGCTGCGAAGAGGAAACTGTTTACGGCCAAGTTGTCGATAAACGGCTGCCCCGTTGAGATCTACGATCTTCATGATCAACCTGTGAGTGCTAGACTACATTGGCTCCCGTATAGTGTATCTCCTGCCAACGTTGCTGCAGGCTTTCAAGACTTTGCTGTCTTAGAGAGTCATGCGTATGAACGCCTCGTGATTCGTGGTGAGGAGGTGTGCGACACCATAATCCGCCTTGTCACTTTTCGGTTGAAATCGTTCAAAATGATCGAGGATGTACCGAATGTATGTGTGGTTCGGGGGATACCAACGCTTGTTGCTGTCGCGGATCGCGCGCCAGAATGGCTTAAGTGCAGGATGCGCGGCCATTTTAGACGTGCCTGCACGAGCCTGTACTGCGCATCCTGCGCGGCGTATCGTGATCCGCGTCAGCTTTGCACCCACTTGCGTGATGCTCGAGCAGAAGTGGCAGCCGAGGCTGTGAATGCTGCGAATTTTGCTTTTCCGGTGCATGGTAATGTAGATGGAGTGAGTAGTGCAAGGAAGAATTTGCCTGGTGCTGCAGTGAGTGTGCATCCAGTGGTGTGTGCGCCAAGTCCCGATGCGGCTGCTGCTTCGGTGTCTCTCCTGGGGCTGTGTGCTGTACAGCCCGAGCACAACTCGTCAGTGGTAGCGAGTCACGCTTTCGGTGTTAAGGAAGTGTCTGTATCTGTTGTTGTTCCCTCTCAAGTGCCTCTCGCAAAAGAAAGAGGTAACTCAGCACCGGCACAAGAAGAAGAGAGGGAATGGTCAAAGTCATCTAACCACGGTTCCTTGGATAGGGCGAGTGGGCTTCATAGTGGAGTCAGTGAGGATAGTGGTCAGGAATCTCCTGTAGTGAATGTAGTTGTGCAACCTGAGATGAGTGATGAAAGTGTTGTGCCATTGTCGGAGGTTGGCGGCAACACGGACCACGACTACTGTGACAGTGTAGCTGCGGTACAGATGCGGCCTGTGTGGATGTGCAGGTGTCTAGTCAAAATTGTCTTGTTGTAGATACTGCAGTAGATTTAAGTTTGGCTAATATGGAAGATGTTTGTGTTTCAGGCAGTATTCCTGATTTGTGGGTAGTGCGGGAGTGGGAGAGGGCACAGGAGTGGGATAAAGTGTGAGTTAGGTTTGGTGCATGCACCCGTCAATCTCTTGGAACTTTCGGCCCTAACGCGTTTTCGATAGCGTCCTGGAATGCCAGGAGTATTGCCAATAAATTAAATGAAATCGAAGAACTGATTCAGCCTGTGCATGTACTTGGGGTGCAAGAAGTGAATTTAGCTTCGTTTGATAGTGCGTCTAAGTTACAGTGTGACTTTGTTGTGAGTGGAAAGAGTGTTGGTTTCTTCATGAAATGGGCTGTGCCTTACATTCAGTGCCCGTTGCGGGTTGAGCTTCCTGGCCCGGATGCATGTGCGATCAGTGTTTACATGTTGGCTCAGTGGGTTACAGTTGTTGTTGTGCATGCTAAGCGGGCTTGCACGGTCTCTGAATGGAATTCCTGGTTTGAGCAGTTTCGGCGCCCAATCATAGTGTGTGGTGACTTTAATGCACATCACTATGACTGGGGTTCGATTAGGACTGACACGAAAGGTCGGAGGTTGAGCAATGCTATTGATCAGAGTGATCTCCGTATTATTCATGATGGTACGCCAACCTTTTCGTGGTGGCAGGATGGGGTGGTTCAAGAGTCGGTGCTGGACTTTTTTTTGTATTCTGATGGAATAGCAAAGCATTTTCGGTGCGCAGTACGATCAGCGGGGGAGCGACCATTTCCCTGAGGTTTTGCTGCCCCAGCCGCTGCGGGGTATCACTCAGCAGACAAGTGACGTCTGTGTGCGGCCCACAGTGTCGAATGGTCTTTTCGACGAGTGGCTCTGTGCCGCTGGGATTTCTCGTCCTGGTCTCAGCAGAGCGAAGGGCATGAAGAGCTGTAGTGGTCCTTCGAGGTTGCAACCGGATTGGTTGACACCAGCATGCTCTAGGGCAGTTCGTAATCGTCGGCAGGCATACCGTCGGTGGAAAAGGTGTCCGAGTGATGAGACCTGGCTGACGTATCGTGCTGTGTAGAGAGTCGACTTATATTATTCGAACGGAACGCGATCAGCACCCAGACAGGTTGTGTGCGAGCGTGTGCTCAGTTTCGTCTCTTACGCTTGCATGGAAAAAGGTCACCGGTGGTTGCCAGCGGCCCACTCATCTGTGGGCGTATGATTCCAGTTGCTCCCAGAAAGGGGTCCTGAGGGTTGAAGAGTTGGCAGAGGCGTTCTGTGCACGCTTTGCGAGCGTGTATTCTTTGCCCTCTGGGTTCTCACCACAGCCTGAGGTGTCTGGTCTTTGTGGGTCTCCGTCTGATCTTCCTTTTTGTGTGTCCGAGTTTTCGTCGGCGCTTGCAAAGTGCAAAGACAGTAGTGCTTGTGGCCTTGATGGGATTTCGTATGGGTCCCTTCACAATATGAGTGCCTCCTCACTGGAAAGCTGTGTCTCTTTTTTCTGATCTATATTTGAGGGAGGTGTTGTCCCGGATGCGTGGCTGTTCACCATCCTGGTTCCTCTCCACAAGGCTGGATCGCCGAGATCACTGGTAGCGAATTATAGGCCAATCTCACTGTTGTCCAATCTTCAGAATGTGTACGAGAGAATGTTAGTGAAGCGTCTAGAGAACCATCTAGAGTATTATGACTGTTTGGCGCAGACCCAATTTGGGTACAGGTCGGCCCGTGGTGCGCAGGATGCGGTGATGTTTCTGCTGTCAGGCATTTATGAGGCGTGGTTGCGTGGACATTGTGTTGTGGCGGTCTTTTTGGACATCAAGGCCGCCTATGACACCGTCAATGTTGAGTGGGTCCGATGTAGTCTAATTCGCATGGGTGTGGGCAGTGGCCTGGTAAATGCACTCTGCGCGGCGTTCGGCAGTTTGCTACGCGTGTCAATGGCTGTTGGTCGACCACTAGGAGATCGAGCAGAGGCCTCCCGCAAGGGAGTTGTCTCAGCCCGCTCCTGTTCGCTGTCGCGTTTAATAATGTCCTTGAGGAGATAGGCGCTTCTGACAATGTCGTCTGTTACACTGATGATGTGGCCCTCTGGTTTGCAGGGAAAGATCCATCTGTGTGTTGTCAGTGTGCCGAGTTTGCTCTAGCTCGAGTTTCTGCTCTACTTTCCTGTCGTGGCCTATTCTTAGCTAGTCCGAAGACCGTTCTTGTCGTCTTCAGCAGGTTGAGGTCGCGTCCTCTCACTCCATACTCCATTACCGTCGATGGCACTGTTGTGTCCCAGGCGTCTTCTGTAAGGTATTTAGGTGTACTTCTCGATGAGAGGTTGGATTGGAACCTGCATGTTGCGTCGCTGTGAGACAGGGTTAGAGCGAGGACTGCAGTCCTCACGAGGCTCTCAAGGCTGCATGGTGTTAAGCGCAGCCCTCTTCGGGCTGTGTATAAGGCCTCCGTGCGATCTGTTTTGGACTTTCATCTCCCGTTTTTGTCTGCTGAGAAGAGGCATGTAGCGTCCCTGCAGACTGTGGTTAATGACGGACTAAGGCTTGTCACGGGCTGCCTGGTTACGACTCCGGTTCACTCTCTGTGGCTGAAAGCCTGTGAGCCGCCGCTACAAGTGCGTGCAGTGGAGTGTATGTGTTCTCTTGCGCTCCGGAGTTTGAGCAGGGGTAAGAACGACCACGTTGGCCGTATTCTGGCGGACTATTACAAGCTGTCCCCTGCAGCATTGGCTGTTCTAGGCCCTTTAGGGTCTGCTGCTGTGTCTCTGAAGCATTTTCAGGCTATTTCTGAAAAGTGCATTGCGTGCAGTTCCCTTTTGTCCGTGGGCCTGGGCTTCGTCTCTCGCCTCGGTGTTCTCGGCGAGCTCTCTCGCATGTGAAGTGTACTGTGATGCAGCGTTTGGCAGGGTGATGAGTACGGGTGGGGTGGGGGTGGCTATCCCTTCGCTGAAGGTGTTTTATAGCAGGCTGCTTCGAGCTGTGTTTTCGAGCACCTTGTGTGAGTTCTGCGCGATCTCTGTGGTGCTGGATGTTGCCCTTGATGTCGGGCTTGAGTCTTTTGAGATCTGTACAGACTCACAAAGTGCGATCGCGTCTCTCCGCCGGGCGGTTGCGCATTTAGATCTGAGTGATCCAGTTCTCCTAGAAGTGTGTACTAAGCTTCATGCTGCGTCTGCGTGTGGCTCTGTCGGCATTCGGTGGGTGAAAGGACATGGGCGTGTTTCTGGAAATGAGCAGGCTGACGGCCTGGCCAGGAGGGAACGATAGTGCCGGTGTCGTTGCCCAAGACCAGGCACCCAGCGCTCAGAAGTGGCTTTTAGCTGAATGGGACGAGATCTGGTCTGGTGCCCCCACGGGGAAAGTTCTGCGGGCTCTGCAGCCGCACTGTTTCATGTGGTCTCCGTTGGACACTTTGCCTCTGAAGGCGTATAGAGTGCTTTCGCGTCTCCGAACTGGCCACTCCTTGTTAGCAGCTCATCGGCACTGGATGGGGTGGTGCCTGTCTCCTGCATGTCCAGCATGTGGTCAAGCACAGACTCCTGCGCACTTTCTGCTGGAGTGCTCGGCGCTCCTTGACTCTCGGGCTCGTATGTTCACCGTCGCGCGCGCAGACCGTTGTCTATCGGCCCTCCTCTCTCTTCAGCACTCGGGTATGACAACAGTGCGGCTAAGAGCAGTCGTCTCTTATGTTTTGGGATCTGGTGTTCGAGTGTGACCCCCGCGCTCCCATTTGTATTTCCCTCCTGTGCTCTGCTCCACTCCGTAATGCGTTGTTTACATAGGATGTCATGTGTTGGTTGATGGTTGTAGTTTTTGTCTAGCTTTTGTTGTAGGGTGCATGGTTTCGGGCCCAGGCCCTGAATAAACTATTCATTCATTCATTCATTAGTACGTTTGCCCCATCTGCCTGCCGGCTCGGAAAGCACTTTTTATTTTTTAAATATTTTTTTCTATTCACGAAGCTCTGACTAGTAATGCTTTTTGTGAGGGGAGGAAAAAAACAAAATGGCTTCCGACAAGCCGCCATTTTGTAGGCCTGAAACCGATCTGGCCTTCTACTAAGGATAACTTACTGCTTTAACTCGTATGGAGATCCCATCTTGTTTCACTCTCCCCAGATGCGTTATACCCTTGGTATAATTTAAAGGGACATTGCTTCTTATCCATGAGGATCGTGCCTT
>JAHWFP010131006.1:0-23535 GCA_023313725.1 Lithobius niger | reverse complement strand
AAAGACTGGTGCATTTCCGGACTCATGTTTATAGGACTTTTTCTTCTTATCTTTGATCACACAGCGGACCCTCAAAATATTTGACACCAATTTCCGAACACCCTGTATACATGGAATGTAAGTGGCGTGGCGAACAAGGGGGAAGATATTGAAGCTTTAGGGTCTGAAGTGGAAACGTAGGACTGGTTGAAACTGGCTTCCTGATAGGGTTGTCCCTGTTATAAGAGGTTGTATTGGTTTAGCTGGTCCGGGTCGGTCGGGGGAAAGAGTTCACATCAGGAACTGGCTCCCATTTCCCACCCCTTCTGCTCATTTAGGAGTATTGATGCGTGTGTCTAGGTTATGATGTAGAGTTGTTAGAGGTGAAACTGACGTCGTATTTTAACGATGCGTGTGCAGGGAGGAATGAAAAAGAGAAATATAAACATCTTTGTATTAGGCACTGATTAAAAACAAACTGGGTGAAAGCATTACAAAGACTTGTAGCTCTTAAAGTATACGAGTGAGTATTGGCCCTAACAGAATTCGAATAGGTTTAGGGCCTAAACAGGATTAGCAATGTGAAAGACTCCAAAATCCTTTAGAGTAAGGCCTCAGGTAGCTTGCGACAATGTCTTGAGTCCATCCCTTGCACGACGTGCGGTAGATGTGCATTGTCATTGAGATTGTGAATGAATGAATTTGAATGAATTTGTTTTATTGAGCCTTAAGGCCTACAAGCCATCCGCTCACTCTACAATAAAACTACTTACTAACTACTTACAAACTAACCTAACAAACTAACCTAAAATACAAACTAACCTAACAAACTAACCTAAAATACAAACTAACCTAAAGTACATATAGAACTGGAGCCACCTGAATAAAATACCGTCCACAGCCGTACGGCCAAATACGCAACTGAACACAACTGCAAACTTTCACCACTGACAGCGAATACTGAGGACCATCCACCACGACACTAACCCTACGGCCCCGGCACAGGACTGTAGGGGAGACAGGCCAAACAAGGGAAGACAAAGCCAAGTAAGGAAAAAACAAATTACTTGAATGAACAATTCTTCTGCTATAGCCATTGAAACCGCCGAGTGGCCCGGCAGAAACCAAGCACCCGACCGAGACTCCCCGGGACAGTGTGTGGCGGGACCCCAAGAATTCCCTGGAGAGGGTCCCCCTCTCCCTTACTGACGAAGCGGCGTTGAGACACCCAACGGGGGCAATTCAAAAGAAAATGCTGGACGGTCTCTTCCCCCCTCCCACACTCACACACTGGCGAACGTGCCCATCCAAGCCGAGCTAGATGGACCCGAAGCTGAACATGGCCTGTACGCAGACGTGACAACAGGCCCGCATCCCTACGGGAAAACCGATTCAGGAGTTGTGGGGCAGCCACCGAAGGATGGAGCGCAAAAAGCCGCCTTCCCGTCTCACTAGCGACCCAGGCGGCCGCCCAGTCACCCCGAAAGACCTTGCTCACAGCAGGACGCAAGTCGCGAGGGCCGAGAGCAATGCAAAGTTCCGTGCATCCACCCCCTGACCCCCGGCGGGCCATAGCGTCTGCTTGCTCATTCCCGAATACACCAGAATGCCCCCTGACCCAACCAATCGACACACTCACTCCCTGGAGGCTCAACGTGAACAGCTTCCACCCAATTTCCCAAGCAATCGGGTGCGAGCACTGAACAGAACGGAAACAGCTCCTGAGGAACCCAAGCCCCGCCAGGGAATCTGTCAGCACACAGAAGTCTGGGAACAAAAGGCTATCCCCCACATCAAGGGCCACCGATATTGCCGCAAGCTCGCCCACAAAAGCCGACGGGAGGCCTCTCACGGTGTAGCCGAACTCAAGATGCAACTGTGGGACACACACACCCACCCCTCCCACTCCCGACACCAAAAAGGAAGCATCACAGAAAATCAGGGCACAAGTATTCGGCAGGTGTACTGGAACTAATGGATCCAACAAAGCAGACTCGGCAGCACTGCCCCACACCCAAGGAGCTTTAGGGTGGACAAACACAGGTGTCGGAAGGTCAATCAGACCCTCCCGACACAAGAGGGTAGCACCTAAACCCGGAGAACCCAGAAGCGCACGGGCTCCCTGAGGCAAAATCATGTAATCCCGGAGGATTTTGGAAAGTGGGTCCGACCAGCCCCTTGCAATAGCTCGCTGGCAGAGCCTAACTAACAACTCTTTTGCCCGAAACTCGATTGGGGACTCGCCAGCCTCAACGTGAAGAGCAAGCACAGGCGTTGAAGGCAAGCAACCTGTGACTACCCGAAGACACTCATTCAGAGCCACTTGGAGTCCACCGATGGCCTGCCGTGAACTGACCAACATCGGGGCATGAAAATCTGCACAGGAGCGCAAGTACACCCTGTAGAAATTGACAATGGTACAACGCCTTGCGACCGACCTGTTGCCCGTCAGAGACTTCAGCACACCAAGGCGGGCCGCAACGTTTTTACGAACAGCGGCCGCATCATGTACCCAGTTAAGTTGTGGGTCGAGCCAGTAGCCCAGGTACCGGACCTTAAGAGAGGAATGTACCAAGACACCATCCACCTTGATTGATGCCTCACAGCCTTGGCCCCGCCTGAAAACCATAAGCTCAGTTTTGGCACTCGACAGCTGGAGACCTCTGGCAGCGAGAGCTTTCGATCCACAATTAATGGCAACCTCCAATGCCGAAAGGATCACCAATAGATCCTTACCTGTGAGCCAGACAGCCACATCATCTGCATAAGCCACAACGTTCACTGCCTGGCCCATCTCCACCAAGACCGAGTTGATAACACAAGCAAACAGCACCGGGCTGAGACAGCTACCCTGGGGCAGCCCCCGGTCGGTGGTTCTCACCCCCGACCAAACAGAGCCGACTCTGGTAGCGAAGTCACGCTGACCCAGCAGAGCCAGAACCGCTGCCTTCACCTTGTAGCTAACACCCAACTCGCTGAGTTCATGACCGACCCACAACACATCCACCATGTCATAGGCCGCCTTGATGTCAAGGAACACGGCCACTGCGATGCTATCATTTAACCAAGCCTCGCGTATCCCTGATTCAAGGAATAGCATCGCATCCTGTGCCCCCCGATGCTTCCGGAAGCCGAACTGGGCGCCAAACAGACGCCCAGACTTCTCGACTTGCCACACCAATCTGTTCACCAACATCCTCTCATAAACCTTACGGGCACAAGACAGAAGGGCAATAGGCCGGTAACTCCTAACGGCCGAGCGCACCTTCCCCCTACCAAGAACCGGGGTCAAGACAGAGAACATCCAAGTTCGTGGCGGGAGGGCCCCGTCAAACCGACTCTGATAAAAGGAAAGCAGAGCCTGGCTGCCATCCTCTTTAAGATCCTGCAGATCCGCGTAGGACACTCCATCAATGCCCACTGCACTGTCACTATGACAGGCTGCGAGAGCCGCCGAGAGCTCCAACCGGGTAAGCGGGGAGTCCGAGCCATCCATTCCCCCGGGGTCCCCCCCAGCACCTCGAGGCGGAGGAGGACCCTTAGGGTTAGCATACACCTCTGCGAAGTTTGAATTAAACGCTTCAGCCATGCAAGGCCCGCGCAAGACCTCTCCAGTCCCGCCGAAAACCCAGGCGATAGCTGGACGAGCATCCTGCGGTCTCACTAGAGCCCAGACCTTGGAAATCGGCAGACCCTCAGAGACTTTAGCACAAAGTCTTGCCCCAAACTGTGCTTTTTCCTTGTGGAGGAGGAACCTCGTCTCCTGTGCCACTCCAACGTACTCGAACCACCTAGCATCGCAGCGAGACCACAGAAACCTCTGCCAAGCTCGACGCCTATCCCTGACAGCTACGACGCAAGCATGTGTCCACCACACAGCATCACGTCGGGTCCTGCTAACCAAAAAACGAACACCCCCTCCCTTTCTTTCCCCAATCCACTTCTTCACCCAAGGTGCAAAATCCCCTGAATCTACCACCGGACGGGCTAAACGGGCGAGGCTGTCAAGTACCCTCCCCCTCCCAATGTTCCAGGACAACGCCACAGGAAAATGGTCACTCCCCCGCAGGTCTGTTGACACCTCGAACGCAGCATGAGTGGCCAAGCTACTGGTACAAAGGAACAAATCCAAAGTCGATTCCTGGATGACCCCCCTATATCGGCGGACAAAAGTTGGCGTCCCGTCCTGCACCACAGTCAGGCCGAACCGATCCAAACTATTGGCAATGACCCGACCCCTGCTGTCGCAACGAGTGCTCCCCCATTGCCAATGATGGGCGTTAAAATCCCCACCCAAAAGAAGAGGACCAGGGAGTGACGACACCCACCCTTCCCACGCCGCCTGAGAAATGCTTCCTGTTATGTGCAAAATTCCTACAGTGACCCACTCCCTCCCCCACCAAACTCTAAAAACACAAGCATCAATTCCACGACAGGGGGTGGAGGGGAGGGTGCACATAGGAATCCAACCCCGAACATAAACTCTGACCCCCGACAGACCAGGACCTGCCATACCCACAAACCCATTCAAAACAGGGACCACATTGGGTGGGAGCCTAGTTTCCACCAAGCGCAAAATTTCAACCTTAGATCCTAAAATTTCAACATCTTCACCCTTATTAGCCACTCCCCTAGCATTCCACACACACAGGGTGAAAATGACAGAGTGAAACACACAACACTACAGAGACACACGTACTTAAAGTTGCTCACTGTCTCCCTCCACACAGGGAACTAAATTTTCACTAGCATTAGAACCACTGCTGTGCCTCGCATTGCTGGCCTCACTATCTGACCCACACGAACCTAACTCACCATCTGACACCGTCATCTCAATCTCCACTTCATTTGCCCACCTGATTTCCGAGCCAGGCACTACTTCAGCTACGGTGCCGTTTATTACTACGCCCGAAACCAAATCCGAAGCACTGACAACACACTCTACACACACATTGGCATTTCCACCGTGTACACACACTTTTGGGTCCACTATTACAGAGGGCACACACTCAGTTGACACTGGAACCGGCACCACACTCACAGTAGAAACCACACTATCATCAGCCATCTGCTGGTCTGCGAGATCCTCATTTTCACCCAAGGGCAAAAAACGGTTATTGTCCACTGCAACCACTTTGATAAGAGGTGGGGAGCTCGCAAGCGCCGACCGCGAGACTGACGCTTTCCGCCGACGTGAACGGCGCTGAGTCGACCACTCAGACGGAATTGAGACAGCAATGGGAGCCTTGGCTGGAGGTCCAACGGCCCCAGACTCCACATCATCAGCTGGAGCAACAGAAACGGTATCAGGCACCTTTGGGGGAGCCAAATGTACACAAGGCGCCTCTCGTGGTACTAAGCTGCGGCACACCTTACAAAATGTTTCACTGCACAGACGCCTCACGTGACCTCTTTTGAAACAATTTAAACACTTCGGAGGCCTATCAGCTATGGCCAGCAAACCGGCAATCCCTAAGACGCAAACAACATCAGGCACGTCGTCTACAACAATTGAATCCTTGAGTTTCAATACACCACACCTAACTCCCGTCCGACAATGATGGAGCCCCTCAATAAAGTAACGCTCATGGGATAAACCCACTACTTCCCCGTAGGACGAAAGAGCCCTCACAATGTCAGAGTCTGGAACATCGAGTGGCAGCCAATGCAACTTGAACCGAAGCGCTCGATCATGCAAGTCGTAAGTTGCTGCTCGGTGACCGCCTATCAGTAAGTTGCCTGCCTTCTTCACAATGCTTTTGGCCTCTCTATCAGCAAACGACACCTGAAAGGCATTGTTTGCTCGCAACCTACTAATCCCGCTGACACGCCGCAAGTCGACGAGTTCAGCCAAAGTATCTCTGAGGTCCTGCACCAAATACGGACGTCCTGCCTGGTCCGCCAGGATGACCAGAGAAAGCTCCATGGAGAGATTGGAGAGGCAGCCCCTGTAAAGTCTCTTTAGCCACGTCAGGTCACGTGGTGCCTCTTGATCAACACCATATGAGCCTCCCAATAAATCTTCCTCTGTAACACCTGCAGCAGCACTGTCCTTTGAGGCTAAAGCTTCCACATAGGATGCCTTTGAAGAAGGCCCGGTTGCCCCACGACGATAAATACCGTCAGTCACTGTTCCTCTTAATCCTGCATGCTGAGCCTCCTGACTGTCCGCTTCGTTTGCAACACTGGTCACCCCTAAATTGTTAGCATTGTTTGACCCTTCATTGTTTACATCCTGAGTCAATAGTCCCAACTCTAAATCTTCCTCACCTTCCCTTGCAACTATGCCGTACAAATTCCAGTCCAACTCGTCTAGACCCAAGCCTTCTGCTATCTTCCACACTTCACGGTACTTTCCCACTGATACAACTCCACTGGTGATCTCTCTCTGAGTCAGGAGTCCCGACTTCTTCATCTCCAACAACGCCAACCTTACTGGTCGCGCCATGTTGGCCATGCGTTCAGATTGAGATTGCGTTGCGTTGAGATTGTCGTCTTCAGGTAACAATAGTCTTTTACGGCCATCGATAGACATCTACTTGAACGCTGGAACAGATGGTCCATCCATAGATGACGTCATGGTGATTTACTCAGCTTCAATAAACTGGAGGATGACGTCACTGACAATCCCCCGCCTGACGACTGTGGTCACTAGAGATAAAACACCGTCGTCGAAACATGTCTGGTGACGGCATTTACACACAGCATAAAAGACGCATTGTCTGTAACTCAAGAGCACAGTTTATTTCACAGTCACATTTTTCGGCACCAATTGACAAGTGCCGACATTAGCAAAAATACAGTGAATAACTGCACGTAAAACTTACACCCCCAATTGAAAAATGTAAAGCTGCAAAAATTCAGCAGGAAAATTTAAGTTTACTCCTAATGGAGTAAAAACTACGTAAAAATATCCCACAGCTTTTAAGTTTGGGTCCAAAACTCGTGCGCAACCACTAGGCTTGAGTTTACAATATTTAGTTCCATACGAACTACATTAATAGGTTTACCAGGAGAGAAAAACTCTTACCAACTCCTTCACCTTTAGGCAATGAAACGATAGTGGGGAATTAGAAAACTTCCCCCATCAAAGCCATTTTTATATTAATGTGCACCGAAAATTATTTACCAGTGCACACTTCAAGAAGAAACTCCTCACATAAGCGAGTTACCTGTACAACCTTATAACTTAGGTTAGTACTGCGTTTAGACTTTTACCTTTAAAACTTAGGGTTGGTTTCCAAACAAGACCTAAAACCATTAAGCTATCTCCGTATAGCTAGTAATGTGATATGAATTACTTTTAGTTATCACTACTTTTTGTCCAGATCGCTTAATCTACATAGCTAACCTTAGGCTATCACTACTTCTGGTCGTCTACCTGGTTTCCTTTACATACTGAAAAACATACTGAGCCTTTCACTATCACAGTATAAAAATTATACTTTCAACTTCCTCCGCCTAATCGTTTGTCCATCTAAAAAACGATTACCTAAGTTCTCTTTTTACAAGAACCGTTCAGTTATCCCAACTTAGGTTAGGTTCGGGTATAAGTTATTAAACTACAAAAGCCTTTAAGCTTTGGAACGTGCTTGCTTACACCGCAATTAAATCACGACAAATCACACTTGATTATAGTACATATTTGGTCTTTCATCCTTTAAAAACACACTGCCCTTTCGATATAGTAAAAACTTATTAAGCGGATTTCTGCTTTGTCTTAAACCTTGATAGTACCTTTTGGCTCATTAGGAACCACAAAGCAAAGAAAACTCCTTTTAGACAGGATACTTAAAGTATAACGTTTTATTTTAAAAGATCACCTGCCCTTACGTGTCAAAAACCACTAACCGTTTTATTGACCTTAGGGTACCTTAAAAACGTTATTGGTGTGCAAACCTGGCTTTTACATCGTGCTGGCACTAATATACTAATCCTTCATGCATTTTAGCGTTATTAAAACCACATGCTTTTGCATGCGTACCTGTCATTCTAAACAACCGCCTATGCGATTTTTAGTATTCACACTTAATGTGCTAAACGAAGAACTCTTAAGCAAGGGGTTGCTCTACGAAACACTTTTAGTTATTTACGGTAGAGACTACACTTAGTATAAAAATACTGTCCTTAATGAACAACGTTTCCTATTATCTAGGGTTTAAGTTTTGTGTGTACATTTAACGACTTTTAAGTCTATACTACAACAACTCTTAAAACGTTAGTGCAGTTAGGAAAACAAGAAATCAAATTTGCCGGTAACAAAGTACCTCCCCCTTTGTCTTACGTTTTAAGTTAGTTCCTTCTGAAACTAAACAAAGACATCACACAGTAACACTGTTACGATGGCTAAGAATAATTCTTCCGACAGGTAAATGCATATGTGCCATGCTAAAAACATGCTTACACGATATTACGACTAAAACACTTCGATAGCAAACACAGCTCTATCAGTCGTAACTAGCCCACTGGAATAAAGTAATTCTTCTTACAAATCATTTTGCGTTTAAACCAGTGTTTATAAAATTTCTTTAAAGAAAAAAAGGTTTGCATGCGGAAGCTATATCAAGTTAAACTACACCGCCTGTTTTGACCACAACCTTAAAGCCGTAATTTTTAGACTTCTCAT
The DNA here is from genome assembly GCA_023313725.1 of Lithobius niger. Taxonomy (NCBI): domain Eukaryota; kingdom Metazoa; phylum Arthropoda; class Chilopoda; order Lithobiomorpha; family Lithobiidae; genus Lithobius; species Lithobius niger. The sequence goes on along the minus strand of JAHWFP010131006.1, from coordinate 14,930 downwards.
AAAAACTTTCGTAACCGTCATAACTGCTTTTGCTTTTCTTTCGGCCTTGAGCCTTAAGTGATCGAACGTTTCAGCTTCCTATTCCTTGATCCAGCCTTTTCTCCTTACGATCCATGAACCCCACGAATACAGTTCGGCAGCTCGAAACACCTAATCGGTTCCACGTTTGTCGCAAACAACGGACGTCTACGGAAAATTGGCCAGCGCTCACTTAGTAAACTCATCTGGTGGTCCCATGGAGAGATGCTTACTCTTGGCTTGAATCCGGTCGCCATCAGAAATTTCAGTCTGATGCGGCAGAATAACTTTTTGGGAATTATGCTGCTGAAGCAAACGACGATCAACACCCAGGTCCTCTTCTCCCTCGTCAGTTCTGGCCATGGCGTCTAAAAACCACATAGCGATGCTATCAATTGCTACTCTGTGCAACCATGCTTCTGCTACCAATTGTTAGAGGTGAAACTGACGTCGTATTTTAACGATGCGTGTGCAGGGAGGAATGAAAAATAAATATAAAACATCTTTGTATTAGACACGGATTAAATACAAACTGGGTGAAAGCATTACAAAGACTTGTAGCTCTTAAAGTATACGCGTGAGTATTGGCCCTAACAGAATTCGAATAGGTTTAGAGCCTAAATAGGGTTAGCAATGTGGCCGGCCATCTTAACAGCCAGACCGGGCAGTAACACCCCAATCGGTGGGTGTTGGACGAAAGACTCAAAAATCCTTTGAGTAAGGCCTCAGGTAGCTTGCGACAATGTCTTGAGTCCATCCCTTGCACGACGTGCGGTAGATGTGCATTGTCATGCTGAGATTGTCGTCTTCAGGTAACAATAGTCTTTTATGGTTTAGTTTAGTTTAGTTTATTGAGCTTACGCGGTCCTGTACACCATGCGCTCAAGCCTAACCTACTTAATTGCTACTTACTTACTAACACAAGAAAATCAAAGCAAATACAAAGAAGCAAGAAAACATAGAAACCAGCACAAAGCAAAGTGCCAGGGAAGCACCCAGTCACTTATACGGTGCGCAGGCTACAACAGTGATTTAATTTGATTTCCACTGCGTACAAAATTTCGGGATTAACAAGAGGAGCAAGCAACAAAACCGCAAAACGTCATCGAAGCTCGTCATCGCCTACATAGTAAAGCGGCCCGTGGCCCTGCTGAAGGCCAGTGCTCTACGGTAGCATACCCTTCCCTTCTGTACATGCGGGGGAACCCCCAGGATCACGGCCAGTGGATTGTCCCCCGGTTCAAGGTTAAAGTGCCGCTGTGCCTCCCAGAGAGGGCAATCACGCAGGAAGTGCAACACGGTCTCATCAGACGTACCACATTTACACACCGGAGAATGAGCCCACCCTAACCGAAAGAGGTGGGCACGTAGCTGAACATGCCCAGTGCGCAGCCTGGAAAGCAGACCTGCGCCATCACGAGACATCCCATCGAGAGCCTTAGGCTGTGAGACAGTTGGATGTATCCTAAATAAAGTGCGACCAGTCAATCCCACAGACCATCGCTCCTGCCAAACCCTGCCGGACGACCTGACATAAGCCGGTCGGAGGTCCCTGGGTCCAACCGCAAAAGACAAAACTGGGGCAACCTGGTGAGAACCGCTCTTGGCCAATTCGTCGGCCAGCTCATTCCCAAACTCACCACAGTGAGCACGGGTCCACACAATCCTGACGTCAACACCCATCTGACATGCCAAAAAAAGTTTCCACCCAATTTCAAGGACTAGAGGGTGGGCACATCCAAGGAGGTAAAACATTTCCTGAGGAAGCCCATCCCCGCAAGCGAGTCCGTAACTACGCAGAAAGCCTGTGCATGCAAATCCATACCAACCTCCAAAGCCACCGCAATTGCCACCAGTTCACCCACGAAGGCCGAGGGCACCGACTCCAGACAATAGCTGTATTCCAGGTGACAGCTAGGTACACAAACACCAACACCTCCCCTCTCCCTCTCTGCCGAGAAGGACGCGTCACAGAATATTCGAACACCGAGGAAACCCTCACTGTGGTCACATTGGATAGATTGGAGTGCATCACCACACCACACCCAGGGGGGTGGAGGGGAAGCAAAGAGAACCCTCGGGAAACGGGCCAGCTCCGGGGCAGCCAGCAGAGATGCTCCCAACCCCGGGGCACCCAGAAGATCCCGAGCCCTCTGTGACAGTGACATATAGTCCAAGATAATGCGGGCCAGGGGGTCTGCCCATCCTCTTGCAACCGCTCGCTGACAAATTCTACCCAGAAGCTCCTTGGCCCTAATATCAATGGGTAAATCACCAGATTCACTAGCAGCGCCAGCACTGGGGTCGAAGGCAAGCAGCCGGACACGACCCTCAAGCATGCATTCAGAGCAACTTGTACACCTCTCATGAAGTAATACCAGCACCGGAATAGTTTTTGATAAAAATATAGCCTATAAAAGTGCACATGTAAAACAATAAAACACGACGTTTCGGGGATAATTTGCACCCCGTTATCAAGTGTGGATATCCGCTCAAAGGCTTCGTACACAAATAAAGGAACACAAAATCATGTTATGGCAGACACATCTTCTCACCAACATTATCGATTTTAAATTTTATTTTTCCAGCAAGAAAATTCAAACCAAGCCAGACTTTTACTTTTCTGTCCCATATTTTTCTGGAATTACAGAACCGATCCGACATATACTTGCACCCAATAATATTAGGCTAATCTCTTGCTCCCACCCCAACCTTAGACAAAGCACCATACCTAGGAATTCAAGCGATGAAAAAGTAAGGAGACTCTCCACAAAAAATGTGGTGTACAGAATTCCATGCTCCGACCCAAAATGCACGGCCACTTATGTGGGACAGACGCAGCAAAAACTACGTGAAAGGATTACCGCCCATAAATCCAATGTAAATTTAAATGTCACCACAAATTCACTTGTTCAACACCGCATCAATACAGGGAGTTCTCCAGATAGGATAAAAACAGGGCACACTCCTGACCTGGATAATGCCACAATTCTTTTTACTGAAAAACAGCTGAGAGCCAGGATTAATCTTGAAACTCTTGTTATTTTATCACATCAACCACCTGTTCACAATCACATTTTACCTGAAAACAGAAACTTGAAAGAATACGTTCCCATAATAAGACAGTTGGGGCTATCCCAGTTCGAAATTTGAAGTACACCCCCCCCCCCCCTGCTCACTTTGGGTATATAATGCGCGAGAGTTCCACCTGGCTTCACTTCTTACTTGCACTCGCAGGGAAGAGGTCGTCTTGCTGGTCTCCCTACTGTATTTGCTGTTTCGGCCAGCAATACATAGGTTCTTGGTTTTTAAACTTTTAAAATTTTTATTTTTTAAGATGTGTCTGCCATAACATGATTTTGTGTTCTTTTATTTGTGTACGAAGCCTTTGAGCGGATATCCACACTTGATAACGGGGTGCAAATTATCCCCGAAACGTCGTGTTTTATTGTTTTACATGTGCACTTTTATAGGCTATATTTTTATCAAATGTACACCTCTCATGGCACTGCGCGAAGTCACCAAGACCGGGGCATGAAAGTCCGCACTTGACCTTATGTACGCCTTGTAAAAAGTTAGCAGTGTGGCACGTTTCGCTATCGACCTGTTACAAGTGAGCAGTTTCAAAATATTGAGCCTAGACGACAAGGTGTCCTTGACAGCCGCAACATCATGCGACCAGTCAAGGCGCGGGTCCAACCAAAAACTGAGATATCTCACCTTACTCTTTGCCTCAACGCGTACTCCGTCAACAGAGATGGAACCTGCGAGCAATGGCCCCTGGTTAAAAATCATGAGTTCCGTCTTAGCACTGGAGAGCACAAGTCCCCTAGCCGCTAGGAGCCGAGAACACCGGGCGACAGCTGCTTCCAAAATCTCAAGGAGAGAAGGCAGGTCCCTTCCCGTCAGCCAGACGGCGACGTCGTCCGCATAAGCGACGACACTGACAGTTGAGCTCAGCTCAACCAAGACAGTGTTTATTGCCACCGCAAACAGAGCCGGGCTGAGACAGCTCCCCTGCGGGAGGCCTCTGTCAGTCGACAGCACACCGGACCAGGAGCCATCCACCCTAGTCGCAAACTGCCGTCTGCCGAGAAGAGCCATCAAAGCAGCTCGAAGCTTCCCACAAACTCCTAACCCCTGCAACGAATGGTCAAGCCATGCCACGTCAACCATATCATATGCTGCTTTGATATCCAAGAAAACCACGACTGAAATGCAGTCATTAACCCAGGCTTCCCGAATGCCAGACTCTAGATACATCATCGCATCGTGGGCTCCCCTGTGCTTGCGGAAGCCGAATTGAGCCCTGAAGAGTCCACCAGACTCCTCTATCTGACACACCATCCTGCTGATGAGGATCCTCTCATAGACTTTCCGAGGGCAGGATAGAAGAGCAATGGGCCTGTAGCTCGTGACCGCAGACCGGACCTTATCTCTACCCGCAACAGGGGTGAGAACTGAGAATAGCCAGGACTGGGGGACTGGGGCCCCATCAAAGAGGCTCTGATAAAACGCCAGTAAGGCAGAGCGGCCATTGCTGTCAAGGCGTCGCAAGTCATCGTAGGTAACACCGTCAATTCCCGAGGCACTTTCAAGTTTACACGCACCCAGTGCTGCCGACAGTTCCAAAACTGTCAAAGGCATCTGGCTTGCCATAGAAACAGGGTCACTAGCAATAGACCCAACAATAGTGGGGGGAGGGGGGCCCTTCGGCGCCCCATAAACTGAAGCAAAATTATCGTTGAACGCATTGGCCAAAGTCGGACCGCGCAGAACATTCCCTCTTACATCTACCGCCCAGGTCACCGCGATGCGGGAATCTTGGGGGCACACCAGAGCCCAGACCTTCGAGGCGGGGACACCCTGGGAAATCCGCTGACACAACCTGCGCCCAAAACTGGCCTTCTCTTTGCGCAAGATAAATCTAGTCTCTTGCACAATCCCAACATACTCAAACCATCTCTCATCACAACGAAGCCTGTTAAATCGTTGCCAAGCCTTACGCAATACGCCTGTCACAGATTGCCTTCCTGCAAACTGGTGTCCACCAGACCGGGTCAAGTCGGGCCTTGGCAGTGCTCCTACGAACACGCCTCTTATCCCTGAGCCATGTACCGATCCACCCAGCAAAAGCTCCCGAATCAATAAGCGGGCGTCCGCTGCGCATACCTTTACACGTGTTCATAGGGGTATAAGCTCTACTAGACAGTGCCACTGGAAAGTGGTCACTGCCTCTGAGATCCGAGGAAGTAAGAAACGAGAATTGCGCTGCAATATCTGATGAGCATAAAAAAAGGTCCAAAACAGACTCTTGCGCAAGCGCACCATACCTCCTGAAAAACGTAATAGACCCATTTTGAATTGCCTCTAATCAAAGTTGACCCAAGGAGTTTGCGATAATTCGCCCACGGGGGTCACATCGCACACTGCCCCAGAGCGTGTGATGCGCATTGAAATCTCCTCCCAGAATCAAGGGACGGGGAAGAGAGCCAACCCACGTCACCCACTCCGGAGCAGAAAACCGCCCAACGACGTGAACTGCCCCTAACGTGATCCAGCGAGTTCCCCACCAGATCCGAAAAATGCAAGCATCAATGCCCGTACATACTGTGTACGGCGCAACCGAAAACGGAATCGTGTTCCTAAAAAAAACCCGGATACCAGAGAGTCCAGGCCCAGCAACACCATGAAACACCATGAAACACCATTTGACAATGCCAGGGGGGAATTTCGTTTCAACTATTCCCAATACATCTACACCAGAACACAGCTTTTCGACATCCTCAAGTTTGCTGCTTGCTCCTCTCACATTCCATACGCAGAAATTGAATGCACGTTAGGATAGGAGGGTTACAATGACACATGAACTTTCAACAATTCACCACTTCCACTGAGTGAATCAGAACCACTGTGCTCCTCACTATGGCACACCTCTGAAGCACCAAGTAAAGATTCGGTGGAAGCCATCATATCTTCACTCTCTTTTGCCCAATCGGATATTAAGCGCACAGCACTAGACACCGACGAACCATCCTGCAACTCACCAACCACAGAAACCATTGACAGTACACTAGCAGACGGGGCACAAGCCCCTTGGGCAACAGAAGAAGGGGCCACATCAGAAGTTCCTGGCTGGGCACAACCATCTGCAGGCACCAGGGTAGCACTGGGAGTACTCGGCTGCTTGTCATCCATCTCCTCCTCCGCTGACAACACAGAAAACCGGTTATTGTCATCTGTAGCCACTACCTTGGGCTGCGGGGACAACCTGGATAGAGCCTGGGAGGCCCCCGACTTTTTCTTGCGCTTGGAGGCACGGACTCGCGTCCACTGTCCCGGCGAGCGGTTCTCTACTTGGACTCCGTCACTTGGCCGCACTGCCTCCTCACGGTCAGTCATAGTCATCGGTGGGGGTGGAGCAAGGTGGACACACAGTGCAGTCTTTGGCATGGCACTCTGGCAGGTACGACAGTACGCATTGGGGCAATATTTTCTAATATGTCCTCGCCGGAAACATTTCAGACATTGTGGCGCCCGATTGCCCACAATCAACAGAGCTGGAATACCCCTAATCCTAATGACATCTGGCACATCGTCAACCAGCACGGACTCTCTGAAGCGAAGCACGACAGATAGGATGCCGTTACGGCAGTGTTGGATACCCTCTTCGGTATGCATTTTGTGTACCAGGCTAACTACCTCACCATAGTTCACAAAAGCCCTCTTAACGTCGTCATCAGCAACATCCAATGGTAACCAATGAATTTTTATGCGTAGGACCCTGTCATGCATATCGTGCACTGTAGCCGCATGGCCGCCTAACCTAAAACTCCTTATGTTCTTCACAATCTGCTTAGCTTCTGGGTCCGCGAACGAAACGTGAAAAGCATTGTTCGCCCTGAGCCATGCGAGCCCAGTCACACGCCGTAGGTCAATTACAGTTGCCAATGCCGACTTGACATCTGCCGTCACATACGGACAGCCCGCCCTATCTGCTATGATGACTAAAGACTTCTCCATCGCCACATTAGCTAGACTGCTATTATACAACGATTTTAGCCAGTTCAAGTCACTGTCACTTACTCCTTGCCTTGAAACACCCCTACGCCCAGTCTCAGCAGCTTCTGCATACGAGGACACACTGTCTTTCCGCTCTGTTCTGTCTCCCGCCACGAAATTGGACACAGTTTCTACAGGTAACCTTGAATAAATCCCCTCGGTAACAATCCCTCTCTGTTCTTTGTTGCTTCCATTGTTGCACTCTACGGGCGCTAACCCTCGATCGGACTCTGGTTGTTTTCCTCCCACCACTCCATACAGTTGCAAGTCTACCTCGTCAATCCCGACCTCAGCAGTAAACTTCTGTACTTCGCCATACTTCGCATCAGAAGTGAAGCCCATGTCAATCTCACGTTGATCCAAAATACCTTTTAGTTTTAGGTCCAGCAGAAAACGCTTCACTATGCGTGCCATTGCAACAACAATCATCGCCATCGATAGACAACAATCTACTTGAACGCTGGAACAGGTGGTCCATACATAGATGACATCATGGTGATTTACTCAGCTTCAGTAAACTGGAGGATGACGTCACTGACAGGAGTACTCAGTGGATTACAATAGGGGTTGTTCACATTACTGGATGCGTCACCCAGCGAGAATGGGAGGAGTGGGTTGGGTCACTCCCTGGGCCTATCATCCTGTGAGCGGGAAGTTTAACACACACCATTGGCTCTATGGCAGTGTTCGTTGTGACACTCGGAGCCACATCACTGCTGGTTTTGTTTTTGAGGATCTAGACCTTTCTGTCATTTTTTTTTCATACCCCCAACGTTTGTCAGGAGGTATGGTGATATGAGCCATGAATCGGTCGTGGTTATATTTTTGTGTAGTAGCGACTTAACTGCTTAGTTCTTGTTTGAGCTGTCATCTGACCCATGTGAGCATGACCATTTTCCTGTGGTGTTGTCGTGGAGTAGTGAAGGTAGAAGGGTCCTTGACAGGCATAGTTTCCCTGGCCGTCCTGTTGTTAGCTCTAGTGGCTTTGCTCCGTTGAGCAGGAAAAGGGTTAAGGCGAAATCGCGCTGTGGGAGGAAATACCTCAGCAGAGTTGGCAGGCGTAGGAAGGACACAATTTGATGGACTCCAGCCTGTGTGTTAGTGATTTGGGACAAGCGCCACGCCTGACCGCAAATTCAGCATTGTCGTATTGACCAAAGGTGGTTGGGTTTACTGGTATAGCACAGGAATCTAGGTTTGTCCTCCATAGGGAAAGGATGCAATTTGGGTCAAGACTGCACGAACGGGTGTCGCAAGGTTTGTCGATTTCGCGTTTGTGGGCTCTGATCCACCTCCAGGAAGCCCCCTGCATTGTGGTCAGGGTATGGCTCAGTCTAGGCAGGTTATTCTTGGTCCTGGTATGGCTGAGACCTTTAACGCCAATTTTACCGAGGTCTACAATTTCCCAGAGTGGGTGGTTCTGGAGGAGTCTTGCAAGCCGCATCTGCCCCTTCGTATGTAGGTGCTGTCTGTGGATTTGGACTCGTGCTGGCCTGATAGTGCTGTTGGGATCGATTAAATTATCTGAAGGAGATTTGCAGACTCTTGGCTGGGAGGACCGAGACTTTTTCCAACGTCAGGCTTTTCTCTGTTCTGGTCCCTGTTCGGCAGGGGAAAGGTGCGTTCGGCTGTAGCCAGTTATAGACCAATTGCACTCTTTTAGTGTGCGCGTAAAGCCTGTAAACGTATGCTCGTCATTAGGCTTGTCTGGAGGGCAAAGGTTCCGACAGGTTGTTTGATGCTTAGTTTGGCTTCCAGAAGAACCACGGGGCTCAGGATGTAGTTTTATTTCTCTCACTATAGCATCTGAGAGGCATGGGTCATTGACTGGATATCAAGGAGGCCACATATGACATGGGTTATGTGGCATAGGATAGCCATTCTCTTTGTGATCTGGGGGTCAATAGGAAACTGAGGGTGGCGGTCATGGCCTTTCTGGGCAAGTTCAGCTTTGCAATCAGGGTTGGAGTACCAGGTCTAGTATGCGGTGTACTGACACCACATACACCACATACTAGACCTGGCACCCCGACCCTGACTGCAAAGCTACAGTTCTAGTGTTTTGCAGCGGAGATCAATGCTGTCTCTAGCGGCCACTTTCGATATGGGGCCGAGATCCTTGTCTGTTAGGAGTTGCAGTTGTCCAGTGCCTAGCGAGAACTTGCGATCTTCTGGCAGGGGCAAGCGTTGGAAGGCTCACTAGCAGTCAATAAGATCTTGGTCAAGTCTAGGTCCAGGGTACAGTATCTTGGGTTTTGGCTTGATCCACAGCTCCAGTGGAGCCATGACGTTACGGCGGTCTGGGAGAATGTTTCGGCTCGGCTGAACATCCTGAAATCAGTCTGGCAATAAATCAGTTGCTATGCATGGCACTATTGTTTCCTTTTATAGGGTATACCTGCTGTCGTGTGTGGATTTCCATGGTCCTGTTCTACTCGGCTCGAAGTGGGCCATTAGGGATGTTCAAGTTGTTCTGAACAGTTGCCTTTGGGTTGTCTCGGGCTGCTTGCCGTCTACCCGGTGCTTGCCTTGCATATTGAGACCAGTGAATCCCTGGTGCTCACTCATGTGAAGGAGTTGCTCCTTAGGATTTGCCAGCAGGTGATTGCTACAGTCAAGTCTGACAGTTTGTCTGATGTTATCCTGGACTACTTGTCTCTGTCACAGTGTTTTCGGAAGCTACTTGGCTCCCTGGGCATCGGTGCAACTCTTCTTTTGGATCCAGGGCATCTTGATTTTCCCAGGCTGGTTATAGTTAGCCCACCAGCTCCTTGACTCTTGTGAACAGCGAAGTAGGCAGCCATGCTAGAAGTGAAGAATCCTGTGCATCTTCCGGGAGTCGTGCTCGCTGATTTTTGGTGATGCCTCCTTTCACAGGTAGGGGAATAGGGCAGGGGTGGGAGTCTGTATCCCGAGTCTGCACTTGGAGTACAGTTATTCCCCCCTCTCCATTCTGCCTTTATTGGTAAACTAATTGCTATTTCAGTTGCTCTGGACATTGGCATAGATCTGCAGCTGCCAGAGTTTTGTATTTTGTTGGATTCGTTGGCGAGTATGGGATTTCTCAGGCAGTGTTTTAAGTGTCTGCACTGCTCCCACCCGATCACAGTTGTCATTCGCTGGAGGCTGTATACTAGCAGTCAGTATGGTCAGACCGTTTCAATGCATTTGTTCTGCCTGGACTGGGCACGCTCGTCAGCGTGTGCTTGTGATGGTGGTTATGAGACTGTGCATCACTTCCTGTTTGAGTGTCGTCGTTGGGTGATGCAACAGTGGTTTGTTCTCAGTGATGGGCTTGACACCTTGCTGGTGGTTCTTGGGGTTCCCCTTCATTCGCGAGAGGTGCTCGTTCTGTACAGAGAACTATTGGATTCTGTAAGGCGACCCAGCATTTCAGTTCTTAGTACTTTGCCCCTGCCCTTGTCGCTTCCCCCAGTACTCCCGTGTTCTGTCAGCCCTCTTTTGCCCGTCCTGGGATGTGTAGGAGTGGAGCAATAGTAGTTTGTGATTACGCTTGGTACTAGGGCTTAGTCTGCAAGTTAGCTGTTAAGTAGTAGCATAGATTAGACTGAGCACCTGGACTGTGTGACCTGTAGGCTCAATGAACTAAACTCACTAACTAACTGAAATAAATCTTTTGACTCGTTGTTCAGAACCAAAGTGAAGCGGTCTGGGTTTCACTTAACCCTTTCAGTTTTAAACCTTAGGGTACTAAGTCTATGATTTAAGGACCTTATGGACTCAAAATTGGGTGACAGGCATAACTGAATGACTTGTTAAGTCCTTCAATTAGTCATATGAGTAACCCATCTCAGAGCATTAGTCGGTGGAGTGGCCTTGAGTATTTGGGAAGGAAGAGTGGTACGTTGATGATGCAGGGTCACACTACTTTAATGCCCATCTTTCACTGTCGTGCCAAGCTGAATTGGACCTTTTGCCACGCCGTTCAGCAGTGCTGTTGACTAGGGAGCGGTTGGGCCATGTGTTGTTGAACTACTTACCTGCTAAGTGGGGTGAAAACGTCTCCACAGTTTACATCTGTGGTGTTGATAACTTCCTTCTATGGTGTCGGTTTGTTTGACAGTCGCAAACAAACTGACAACGTAGAAGAAATTGCTCAATAGTTAGGTGTTCAACACCACAGACGTAAATTGTGGAGACATTCTCATCCCACTTAGCAGGTAACACATGGCCCAACTGCAACCTAGTCAATAGCATTACTGAACGACATGGCAAAAGGTCCAATTCAGTTGGGTAAGACAGTGAAGGATGGATATTAAAGTAGAGTAACCTTGCACCATCAATGCTCCACTATTCCTTCCAACTGCTTAAAGACACTCCACCGACTAACGCTCTGAGATCCTTAGGGGTACTCACATGACTAATTGAAGAACTATCCATCTGGTTTCCGAGATCGATCCAGTCACTGCTGTCAGTTTCACCGTATGATGGCAGCAAGAATGTGCCTTGCTTGAATGCAGTGGCACCCTTTTGCAAATAGCCGTTTTCATAGAGAAAGTCATTAATGTATACTGTTGTATTGTTGCATTCTCATGTTCTTGTATTGTATTAATGTTGGGGCTGGTGATCAATTACGGTCAGTTATCTGTAAATCAATCGGACTTCGAGTGGCCAGTTTAAATTATTTTCGCAATTATTTGCCAAGATAATGATAGTGATATTTTATTGAGCTTATTGGACTTACACCATTCGCTCATTATACTGCGATCTAACTAACCTACTTAACCTAAGCAAATGCACAACAAGAGGCCAAGATTCCCGGTTTCCCCCGCACACCCCTCTAGTCAGAATGCTTCGGGAGCAGGAAGAAGAGGAAAGACACAAAGACACCTGCCAGACAGACGTCAAAACGCTGGGTCGCCCTGCAGAAGTTAACCACCCTACGCACCGTGGCAAGCCCCCCGACGAATGTGGTGGGACCCCCAGACACGCAAGGAGGGGGTTCCCCTCACGACTAACAAATCGCCTGTGCAACACCCACCGGAGGCATTCCAAGAGAAAGTGCCTAACGGTCTCATCACCCTGCCCACACACGCAACTAGCCGACCTAGCCCAGCCAAGCTGAAACATGTGGGCCCACAGTTGAAGGTGCCCAGTGCGAAGCCTTGACATTAGACGCGCGGCCCTGCGCGAGAGGCCATATAGAAGGCGCGGGCATGCCGTAGATGGATGTAAGCCATACAACTGTCGGCCAGTGATGCCAGAGGCCCAGTCAATTCTCCACTCTTCTCTGAAGGCCCTCTCATAAACCGGACGCAGATCCCGAGGGCCGAGAGCGAAGCACATCGCATTGCAGCCCCCACCGGAACCACGTTTAGCTAGGCTGTCAGCCAACTCATTTCCGAAAGTACCCGAATGCCCCCGTACCCACCCAACAGAAACATCAAGACCCCGTTGCCGCATGATAAAAAGTTTCCAACCAATGTCTAGCACAATCGGGTGGCTACAGTGCAGCGACTGGAAACATCGCCGAAGAAAACCTAAGCCGGCCAGTGAAACGAGGCTACAGTGGAACGAGAATCTTGCGGCCGGACCAAGGCCCACACCTGAGAGAGTGGCAGCCCCCACGACACCTGGTCGCATAACCTAGCCCCAAATTGAGGCTTTTTCCCTTCGGAGAAGGAACCGAGTTTCCTGAGCAATGCCTACATATTCAAACCACCTCTGGTCTCACTTCAACTGCAAAAACCGTTGCCATGCCCTCCGCCTATCACGGACTGCCACCACACAGACAGGCGTCCACCAGGCCACCCTTCTTCCTCCCCTTTTCCCTCCCCCTCAACAACTCTTCCTCCCACCCCTCCCCCTAATCCATTTACTGACCCATGGGACGAAGGCCCCAGAGTCGACCACCGGACGGCCAGACCGCACAAATCATCCCTAGCCCCCCCCCCCAACCCCCCCCCCCCCCCCACGTCAAAGCTACAGAAAAATGGTCACTCCCCCAAAGATCGTTGGAGACTTCAAAGGAGGACCGTGCCACCAGCCCATTGGTACACAGCAACATGTCCAGGACCGACTCCTGGACCACCCCCACAACCCGGCGCACGAACGTTGGGGTCCCATCCTTCACCACAGACAAATTCAGCTGGTCCAAAGAACTCGCGATGATACGACCGCGAGTGTCATACCGACCACTGCCCCAAAGCCAATGGTGAGCATTAAAATCGCCCCCAAAATCACCGGCCCAGAAAGGGAACCCACCCAACCGGCCCAATCCCGCTGCGGCACATGGCCTGTGATATGCAACACACCCACCATGACCCATCCCCCCTTCCACCACAGCCGCAACACACAGGCATCAATACCCCCACAGGGGAGGGGGAGAGGGTGGGCGGAAAAAGGCGCCCCTTCCTTAATGAGAACTCTCACCCCCGACCTACCAGGGCCCGCTATTCCAACAAACCCGCTAACCACAGGGACGACGCCAGCCGGGAGCTTCGTCTCAACCAAACCTAAAATGTCTACTTTGGAGCCTAAAATTTCTACATCCTCCCTCTTATTCGAAGCTCCCCTCATATTCCAAATGCAGAACGTGAAAACAATAATGTGATACAACCACACACTCAACTGGGGGAAACCTGAACTTGCATAACTCAATTTCCTCTTCTAACATACTAGATCTAGAATGCAGGTGCGAACTGCTACTCCCAGCAGTCGTAGCACTGTCTAATGGCCCAGAGTCTGATAACATGACATCACACTCTTCACTATCACTGGCCCAGCAGCTCCTTTGGCCGGACTCCAGAACCTCACCACTGCACTGAACACCACACAGTTTCGACAATTCAAGACCACTGGCAAACACTGCCTCTTCACATACATCAACACTACACTCAGTTACCTCAACAATCTCAGTCCCCCCAGATTGTGCTGCCTCAGCAACCACATCACCACTAGTTGGAGGCTCACCACTCACCACTCCACTACACAACACCACCGCTCAATTAGCATCTCACCTGGGCCCGCTTTCACATGGGGGTCACACGCTGCTAACCCTACTCCAAACTCTGCCGTATCCAACTGATCTTTGCTTTCATCTTCCACTACCATATGCGACTCCACCACGTCTTCACCGCTCCCCATAAGCAAAGAAAAGCGGTTGGAACCAGTTGCAACCACTGTAAACGAGCGCCACCGAAAAACGCCTGTTTTTCAAAATGAAATTTTTTTTTCTCGAGGCATCCAAATGCCTCGCCGAGGCATATCTGGCCGTTTTCGCAATAATGGTCCGATTTCCACAAACGTTCAACGTTTATTCCACGCTTCAACGTTCAATAGCCTGTCAAAATACAAGACTCTTGGGGAACCCCAAATCCGGGGGTTGAAGACCATTAAAACTACATTTGAAGATTGTCCTAAACCGACCACATCGCACTTTCCTCTTGGCCGCCATTATGAAACTCTGTACTTTTATATTTGTATTTTATCCTTTTCTTTTTAGGGCAAAAAGCCCGAACACGACTAGCTTAATGTATTGTAATAGGATTTATACAGACAACCAATTTGAAGTGTGATATTTTTTATTGTGTTTGTCGGCCGCAATCCATATGAAAAATTTCCACAACGATCGAATTTAACTTTAAAAACATTAAACGTTAAATGTTTCCAGTAACTTAATGCGTTATAGCATTCAACTAGCTAGTTTATTTAACCGCATTTATACTTTATTTATATTCTTTTGCCCCCAGAAACGCTACCATATGTTCAAACGTATAAACGCATTACGACCTGGCATTCTACCGGACACGAATTTTTCAGTGTATATATGTTTATTTTAGTTCTCCTCTGGACCTGACTGTGACCCACCGAAACCTACAAATAGCTTG
>JAHWFP010130992.1:0-10287 GCA_023313725.1 Lithobius niger | reverse complement strand
TAGTAAGAAAATTTAAAAGCCACATGTGATTCCTGGTCGTCGGCTCTATACAGCTTCCGCAGCGCACAACTTATGTGAATAAAAATAATAATCTATACCAGGAGCGGCATAAAGGAAGGCCCATAAGGCTCGAAGGAGTATCCATGATGATATTACCAATCATGATTAGTCCAAGGATGCAGCAACTCGGGTGCTGTGCTGTTGGCACGTCCTTGTAGCGAAAAAGGATATGGCTTGAAGCCAATGCCAACTGGGGTAGGAATCTTGTGTCTCGCCTCCTGGCCTAATACCCATTCAGGCGCGTGCCTGAAAGAAAACGCTTTTTATCGTGGCTGTGGTGAAATAAGATTCGGTGATGATGAATCAACCGGCTTGGAGCCGGGAAACAAAATCCACAACCTCTCTCTCAGACGACCTTGTGACAAGGAATGGCTCACGAAGATAGTCGACACTCGTTATACGCTCCATTTAGTATATAACACATTTTTGTTACACGCTCCATTCAGTACACAACAGGAATCAGGTTGGCTGAGGATGGTCCATAATGGTTACGCCACGTAGGCACGTGTGGTCCAGTAGTGTTGTCAGTGGCATTATGGCTGACAATCTGAACAAGAAAGCGGCGCCTCCGGTGGCCAGTCTGTTGGAGTGCTTTACGTTTATTGTTTGTTTATGAACTGAAGCCTTACGAAACACGCGTACTACACTCTGATCATTTGCTTGATAGTTTTTGATGTGGAATGTCTGTCAGCAGCCTAAGAAGTGCAGCAAGAAATCTTCCCTAGCGTAGCGAGGACGACGCGGAATGAGCGAGCGAAGCGAGTGACTCCGCTAGTTAGTTTTATAAACTAATGAAAAACTCAGTTTCTGCTTCTACAGTGCATGACGTGACTGGTGAATTCACGACCATTGTCGAGTGTAACTGGTGCAACTATTTGTCTGGTTCACATTAGATAACGCCAAAAGGGTTCTGTATGTAAACCCCGAAAACAAAAACGAACTCGTTTGGTGTCCAAGTTAGGTTTATCTGAACGGAAGTACAAGCAGACTTTTCCTCCAAGGTTTTTACATACCACAATGTTGCTGCAGTGTTTAGTCCACGCAAAACCATACTGTTGTTTTACATTTTTCAGTGTTTTTTTTTATCAGTTTTTACTTTTGATTAAGGTAAAGAAGTTAATGATTAGGGAGTTTGTGTGTTCTTTAACTGCTACTTAGCTAACCAATATCGGTGAAAAACGGAATAGAGCTACACGTCGTTTATCAGCACTAAGGCAGTGACCGGACAGGAGAAGACTTTACTGAAGAACACTGCTAATTAAACAACCAAAGAAAAAACGAAGGTGAATGAGTGCGAGGATTGTGTGAAGTATGACTGCATATGTTTGCATCTGATTCTACTTCTCGAATTTATTTAATGTAATTTGATAATTATTTGTTTACGGTCGCAATAGGATTTGACGACAGTTTTACCAATATCTAAAATACGTTATCGATAACCTAAACACAACAAACGTTTCGTTGCTGAATTGTCGAAATTCTGGATATTGAATTATATTTCGATCAGCATTGTACTGAAATCACATGCAATAACAGTCAAATAAATAACGTAAAATAACAGTTAAATAACAGTTTCTTTCCTTTTTTAATAACAGTGTTTCCCCCTTCTATATGGCGGTAGCAATGGTTTAATAATATTTCAGTACGTGTCTAATGGTTGAATTATCAGTAAGGTTTCACGTGAACTAAACGCTACAGCTTCATTGTCCAGTCCATGTATAAGGTCTGCACGTAATGTTTACACATTGTTTTAAGCTCAGCATTGTACGACCTCACTGCTTAAAAATGCATTAAAATGCGGTGATTTCCGGAGAAATTTCCCGGTATGCCAGTCCGTGTCTGCTTCTTTCCCAGCACAAGCAAAACACAAACAATATGGGAACACCATCTCTGTATATTTGTTTAAATCAGAAAAGTCTGCTGAAATTCAAATTGATGAATGCTTAAACTATGTACCTCAAAATTTGGGAATTACGCCATTTGAAACATGCAAGTCAATTGAACTCCTTCATAGTTCAGCCGTATTGAAATTCATTAAAACCAGATAATATACGAATCTGTATAACTAAGATCGTAGTTTTTGTTTGTTTGTCCGCAGTGGGAATCTCGATAATCTTTATTCAATTGAAATACGTAGTGGGAATCTGGGCGGTGGGTGACGACTGCTAAAGCTTGTGTTTAACTTGTAAGGACCTTCAACAATAATTAGCAGATGTAGTGACGCATTTTCATGCAAACGGGAAATAATAACAATGCTCTATAAAACCGTCCATCTACAGGGTGGTTGTCCTAGGTGTCACAGTATTTTCATGCAAAGGGGAAATAATAACAATGCTCTATAAAACCGTCCGTCTACAGGGTAGTTGTCCTAGGTGTCACAGTATTTTCATGCAAACGGGAAATAATAACAATACTCTATAAAACCGTCCATCTACAGGGTGGTTATCCTAGGTGTCACAGTATTTTCGTGCAAACGGGAAATAATAACACTGCTCTATAAAACCGCCATTCTATAGGGTGGTTGTCCTAGGTGCCACAGTACTTTCATGCAAACGGGAAATAATAACAAGGCTCTATAGAACCGTCCATCTACAGGGTAGTTGTCCTAGGTGTTACAGTATTTTCATGCAAACGGGAAATAATAACAATGCTCTATAAAACTGTCCATTTACAGGGTAGTTGTCCTAGGTGTCACAGTATCTTCATGCAAACGGGAAATAATTACGATGCTCTATAAAACCGTCCATCTACAGGGTGGTTGTCCTAGGTGTCACAGTATTTTCATTCAAACGGGAAATCGCAACAATGCTTTATAAAACCGGCCATCTACAGGGTAGTTGTCCTAGGTGTGACAGTATTTTCATGTAAACGGGAAATAATAACAATGCTCTATAAAACCGTCCATCTACAGGGTGGTTGTCCTAGGTGTCACAGTATTTTCATGCAAACGGGAAATAATAACAATGCTCTATAAAACCGTCCATCAACAGGATATTGTTGTCCTAGGTGTCACAGTATTTTCGTGCAAACGGGAAATAATAACACTGCTCTATAAAACCGCCATTCTATAGGGTGGTTGTCCTAGGTGCCACAGTACTTTCACGCAAACGGGAAATAATAACAATGCTCTATAGAACCGTCCATCTACAGGGTAGTTGTCCTAGGTGTTACAGTATTTTCATGCAAACGGGAAATCGCAACAATGCCTTATAAAACCTGCCATATACGGAGGGCTGCCACTAGTTGTTCTTAAGAATTATGTTTAAAATTTAGAAATCTTTAGTATCGCTTCTAGTCATCTTCTGTTAAAGTTATGGCAACGACAATACGCAGAAAAACACAACTTAAGATTCGTAAATCTGCTAAACTGCTATTAAAATCTGATTTTTAGAAACACCTCAGCTTCATTGGTGGAACCTCTTGAAATCACAGGATCACGCAGAATCTGCGGCGAATTCACACTCCATAAACGGCACGTATGGCACACAGATAAAATAAACGAAATTTTAAAGAATGCATGAAACACCCATCGTAGCATGCGGGGACTGACGTGAATACAAGTGTACGGCTAGCTACACGAATAAAAAAACAGTTTTAAAATTTTTTAAAGAAATAGTGTCGTGGTAGCTTAGCCATCAACGCTGTCAACGTCTAATCGGAAGACCCCCGATCGATTCCCGGCCGAAGGATGACGTGAAATTTTTTTCGTCTACTTGGCTGCACGCTAATCTTCACTGCAGTTCCCTCTTACACGACTGGCGTTTGTTTATATCATCTCACAACCGACCATGAAAGAAATGGTATTGTGTTCATAAAAGACACTGGAGCCAAAAGCACATGCCACAAGAATAAAATACTAATTTTTCGATGCCAATGTGTGTATACGCGGTTTCTTCATCTCTGTTATACTCCCCTTTTCCTCTGGTCCTCTCCCTCTCCTCTCCCCCCTCCCCTTATCTCCTTACCCTCTTCCTTACCGTTCCCCTTCCCCTCCTCCTTTTGCCAGATTTTGTAAAAACTGAATCGATCTCCATCCCAAACAACACACAAAAACGTACCATTTACGTTCAGTTAATGCTTAATGGTAACAGATGCACTGCCGCCTCTCCCTCGTAATCTGTATAGTTATTTCATCAGAATGCCAATAGCAGGGTAACAGACGCACTGCCCCTCTCCCTCATAATCTGTCTAGTTATTATTTGATCAGAATGCCAATAGCAGGGCTAAGAGATGCACTGCCCCTCACATGGGCATTTCCCACTGAGCCCTCCACCAACCCCAGTTTATACCGCTTTGGCTTGAGCGATCCATATCGTGTAAAAAAAACTGTCCTTCGTGCATGACGTCATTTAACACTTGGCACTTTTAGACTTGCCCCTTAGATGACCGCACAGAGCAAGTTGTTGGTCGAGGCAACAAAATGCCACTTTCCACTTCTTTTCAAGGCAACAACGTACCAGCTTCAACTTCTAGTCAAAGAATTGTGTTTTTCATTGTAAGGATTTCTTCTTCGGGGGTTGTCTTCGTTTCTGCTACGAGACTTTGGTTTATTACGTAAGACGAAAATGGTTTATGACACCGGTTTTAAGTTGTTAAGCAAGAACATCCCAGGAGTATGTCCTGCAATCTGCATTCGAGTAGACCTTTTTGAACACCCTTTTTTTTTTTTTGCAGCCCTGGATGCAGAATATTTCTTATTGGGGGATACACCCAGCTAGCAGCCTTTGTTTTTTAATCGGTATTTACCTCCAGAACCATACTATACTGTCTACACTATACTGTCTACCACAAAGATTTGAAATAATAATCATAGTAGCCATTACGCTACAAATTTCTAATAAGTCCCCCCCCCCCTATCATCAACAGTATCAGAGATGCTCTCAGTGGCGTGACTAGGGTTTTGTAATGAGGGGGCAGCACTAGCACTTTAGCCGAATGGTGTATACGTAGAAGCCAAGAAATGGTAGGGGGGGGGGTCTAAGGGAGTGCTGTTAGCTCCCCCAGTGGTGTATGCTGACGCATTTTTTGTGTTTTGCGATATTTTCTGGCCTTGTAAAATGACGTTGGAAATGTTTTTATAAAATCAGTTTTGCTGACTGCGATATACGTATAAAGGAAATTAGTAATGTAAATCTTTCAGTTTTTCATAACTAAATACTTATTTTTCAAACACTGTTTATCTTTACTGACTTTCGTGGTGTCAGTGCGTTTGAGCTTGATCATTAAATTGAAGAGGCATTCCAGTCCAGCACAAATCCCATGTCTGTTACAATCTTTTACTTTCTGAACAGTTGTAGACACAAAAAGAACTAAGTTGAATTAAATTGAATTGATCTACCAATTAATGAACTATTTCTTATTTCTCCATTTGTTACGGAGTTATTTTAGTGGTTTACGGGAGAATATTAGAAGTATAAATCCGTTAGCATGATAGTTGCGTGCACGACCTCGAAATGCAGCGATATAGGTAAACAATTTCACCGGAACACTATTGTCAAAGTTCTATCTTAATTTTGAATTAAATTCTGTGAACAACGGCTCTCTAATAAAATAAAGAATAAATCAAAAGGAAACGGGTAAACACTCTGCATTAAAGACTGGCCTTGTACAAGATACACTAATCTGAGAAAGAAAGAAAAGACAACTGCCCCGACTGGGATTCGAACCCACGCCTTCCTGCTGAATAGACGGACGCTCTAACCACTGTGCTACCGGGCTGGATACTGGCTGCAGGCTCCAGCCGAGCTATGTAGCTGTTCAGTCTTTCTCACTGGTGACCTTGAGGTCACAAACATGAAGAAGCAGGGAAAGCAACATTGCTTCTTGGCCTTGCATTATTTCTAGTGTGGAGGCCAAGCAGCAATGTTGCTTTCCCTCCTTGCGTATGTTTTTGACTTCTAGGTCACCACTGAGAAAGACTGAACAGCTACTTAGCTCGGCTGGCGCCTGCTGCCGGCAACCGCCCCGGTAGCGCAGTGGTTAGACTGCTCGGCCTAGTCAGCGGGAATTGCTGGGTTCGAGTCCCAGATTTCTCAGATTACTGTATTGTGTATCCTCACAATGCCAGTCTTTAATGCAGACTGTGTGCTTTGTTTTCTCTCTAATGCTTTTCTGATTTGAATGTAGGGGGGGGGGGGGAACTGAGGCTTAATGGCGCGTCGACGGTTAGGTCATAACGCCAAATTTTTTTGAATGTCTAAACAAGCCAAAGATATAAGTGCAGAAAATGACTCGGCCAATTTGCCGAATAAGCCTTCAAAAGTCTATTGGGAGGGCGAGAATCTTTTAACTCTTGATCTCTGTATTTCCTTCCTTTATTCGTGACATCAATGAAAAAACTTAAAGGTTTTTGCCAACGATCCAACCATTTTTAAAGCAGCAGTTAGGTGATGAAGAGCGAGCGGGTCAGACGTTGACGTCACCGAACTACAAAGCCGATCAATGCAGTACAATGCCATTTTCGGAAAGACCTTTCCTTAGTGGAGCGAGGCAAAAGGTACTTTCGTCGAAGAAAAGAAGCAAGCGACTTCCTACCCCGACTGAGAGGCTCAGGAAGGCATTTAATTGAGGCGTTTTAGTCATTCGGCAGTGACGTGTTTATCTTTTACCCGAAGCCATTAGAGGGTTGTATGGGAGGTGAGGGGGGCGGGGGTGAGGCCTCATGAATATTAAGTAGGTGCAATCCTGAATGAAGTGACTTCCATTATTGATCTCGAGATGAAAAATAAATAAATACATACAATAAGAACGGAAGGAAAGTGGTTTGATTTTATAATTTTCTTATTTTTATTTTTGGTTCTTTCTTCTTTTCTCATCTTAACGTTTTCCCTCCTCCTTGCTGTTAAGACAAAATCGCGGAAAGGAAAATGGAGGGAAAAAAATCCGTTCGATACGTAAAGTACGTCTTCGCAAAATGTCGTTAAATCGCTTCAACGACAACTATGCAATGCTGCAGTCTTCAATACAAACAGTGGCCGTGTTTAATGTTTCAAACGTAATGCAGAGAGTGATGTTGCTGGTAGATTATGAAAATCCTACCTTGTGACGTGGGGACAACAGCAATAACATGTAATGTCTCATGCTCCCGGCTCTGTGTCAGGCAGGCCTCTGGCTCTGTCTCGGACTCCTGGATCTCAGGCTCCAGTTCTATCTCAGGCTCCTAACTCTATGTCGGGTTCCTGGCTGTATCTAAGGCTACCGGCTGTAGCAGGCTCATAATTTATCCAGGACTCACAACTCTATCCTCTATTTCAGGCTCCTACGTCTACCTCAGGCCCCTGGCTCTACCTCGGGCTCGCAACTCTATCTCGGACTCCTAGCCCTATAACAGGCCGCTGGCCCTTTATCAGGCTCACAACTCAATTGCAGTCTCATAACTCTATCGCAGGCTCTACCTTGGGTTCCAGCATCATCTCATACCGCTTCCACGTTGGACCCTTAACACCGCGTTTGGTGTCCCAGCTTCGACTTGCACCCACAGGAAAACCCGACACCCTTACTTCCATACCCCTTTCCACACTGCACTCCGACATCGCGTCCAAGGTCCGGAATTTAGTAAATCTTTCTCTCGCCACAACGTTTTCGGCGCTATCGGTGTTTCTTTCTCCCCTCCCTCTCCCTTCCCCTCCTTCTGCTTTCCCTTTTTCTCGCTATTGCTTATTAGCGCTCCAAGAGTCAAAACGTTTCCCTAGAGTGCGGGTCGCGCTCCGACCCTTTCCGTACTGAAACACGGGGTCAGAGTCGGCGTCTCAAGACCCGACTTCGAGCAGGACTTGAAAGTCGGGGTCTGGTCCGGACCTGAGTCAGAGTTCAGTGTGGAAAGTTTAGGCTCGGGTCTGGGGCGGGCCCGGGTCGGATCCGACTTTTTTTTCCCGTGTGAAAGGGGTATCAGGCTTACACACTTGATGGAGAGGAGGGGGAGGGTGGCGTTAGGGGCATTGCTACTAACATTTGGAAGTGTGGAGGGAGGCACACATTTTCCCCCATTGCTGTTAGGGGTGGGGAGAATACAGTGAAAAAAAAATTCAAAATTCAAAATTGTAAGCCTTGATCCTAGTAATTCCTTTAACGATTTTTGAATCAAAAGGAGATAAAAGGGAGTCTAAACTACAAAATGCATCCGATGAGATTTGCGTAGTACGAAGGTTACGCCTGTTTCACGGTTAGTCCAAGACCTTGTAAAATTCCGATTTTGTCTTTTGGAACAAAAAATACCATTTCTTTAATCTATGCTTGAAACAAGTATTTAACCAGCAAACCAGGTGAAGCATGTTAAATGCCTAACAAAAATGTTACCCTGCGCCTTTCCATTTTAGGTTAATAAATACACTCTTCCGTAGTTAGGAGACTTTTTGGTCCCAGAGGTCAGGCGGTAGTTTTTCCCTCTCTTTCCTCCCTACCCCATCCGACACTGCCTGCTCCCACCATGTCCACTCATTCATGACTGCTTTCCAACACGTCTTTACCTATCGACCTATCATCTTTGAACCTCAATATGAACGGTGAAGGACCATCATCCTAATATTCAGTCGATCGTGTTCGGGAGATACAAGCGCAAGTGAAATATCAACGTGGTCATCCAGCCATCGATGTTGATGTGCTATAAGGCATCACCGTATGGTAGGAGGGTGCTTAAGGGTGTGAGAGGAAGGGGGGGGGGTTGATGAGGGAGGTTGGGAAACAGGCGAGGTGTCCAACGATGCCTTCGTTCATCTACGGTCATCACCACCTTATTACCCATCTCACCCACATCCCTCACCCTGGATAGATGCGTCCGTAGTGTATACCCACACTCAAAAGCCTCTGGTCAATGAGGTGGAAACAAAACAAAACGCGCTCCAAAACCTGGCACGGAGGCAATACGGCGGTGCGAGATAAGTCGTTTGTTTCCTCTCAAATGGTGTCATGACGGAGAGGGGGTCTTACTTACGCAACAAGGAATGGTTGTTCATTCGCACGTTGTTTCTCCAAACAGTCATAGAGGTGGGTGCTACGGGTTTTGTCATGAAACGGGAGATTAGGAGCGCGAGCGCCGGCAGCCAATGGCGCGTGAGGAAATGAATCGACGCGCTCGCTGTTGACCTTTGATAGGAAATATAGGAAGGAAATGACGTCATCTCGCCCGGTGTTTGTTGGCGCTTAAAGTCTTTTGTTATTTTGAAAAGTGGTCTTTCCGTCTTTCCGCTACGATCTCTTCATTTTCCGAAAACGTTTTTATAGGCTGGTAGAGCAAAGTGAATGGTGATTTATAGATAATGTTCTTTATAAAGATGAGAAAGAGCTAGGCTTAGAAATCTACTAAGGCTGGTAATATCAGGGAAGGAGAGGTGCTTCGTAGAAAGTTCGTCTTAGAACGTTGCTGTATGACAGAATGCTTCAAAATACGAGGAATTCTTAACATTTGTTGAAGAAAATTAGACAAAATGTATGCTTTCTGGGCACGGCATGGTTTCTAAATAGGCCCTTGGCCTACGAGGCGTGTTTTGAGAGGTTGCACGACGGTCCAAAAATAATCGGATATACTGTGAACTATTGCTGGTTTTACTGACACGCTAGAACGATAAGTAAAGGAAGTGAATTATATAGAATCATTATATTCATTAGAATCAAAATGAGAGTTTTGAACCCACGTCAGCCGGCTATGATATCGGTACCGTACTTTTTTTTTAAATTGTACTTCCAAATTTCACCAAGTCAACCACGAAGCCACATGACCACATGGCTCGTATCGGTGTACATTTAATCGTACATTTAAAAGTAGTAGTATGTTCAACAATAATTTCAAAGAATTTGAAAAATACTAAAAAAAAGTAAGTTCAACCACACTTTCGAAGAATTTGAAAAAACTCTCAGAAATTCCCAGTACAACAATTTCAAACCTATGAAAAGAGTTCTATAACATTGCAGATAAGCGATGGATACGAAATTAGATAAAGAAAATAATATTCGTTAAGTTGGGAAAAGAAGGCCTGAAAAACCATTCCTGATATATATTATTGGAAGAAGAAAGTGTGTTAACATTTTTTTGAGATTTTTGAAATAACAAATACTAGCTTATTACAAATGCTTGGTACAAAGTAATCTTTAAGTTTTTCTACAAATTTATTTCTGCTCATGATTGAAAGAATGCAAAAATGTGTTAGTATTTCTTATCCTTGATAATGGCCTGTCGTCCATTTTGTCATGGCGAGAATTTTCTTAAACAGAATGGTATAATTGTACAGCTGC